>JAYKAV010001456.1:637353-820118 GCA_035582835.1 Phoebastria nigripes | reverse complement strand
GCTACTAGGAAGAAAATTAACTCTATCCCAGCCAGAACCAGGACAGGAGGTTGGAGCCAACTGATCTGTCAGTAAGGATGAGCACGGATCAAAGTCAGGTTGAAACTGCAGATTTCTCTGAATGCCTTAGATGCTGGTTTCTTTAAATAAAACCAGATGGTTTAATTTCTCCAAGCAAAGAAAGACCAACAGACTACTACCAAGGCCAAAAAAACGCCAAACCCAAACAGGTAAGCAAACGAAAAAGATTTGTTTTCCATGCAAGAAACAGGGGATAGGTACTGGCTTTCTGGCCTAGAAAACGTGGGTGTTATGAGCATCATGGTAGCACRCACAGTTGGGAGATGATGGTGACAGTAGGTGAAGAGGATGTSCCACTGATGAGGAACATACTTGCAACCATGCACAGTTTATGACTAGCATTTTAAAAACACTTCCTCTGCATTTATATGTATTTACATGCTTTCATGAATTAAACACAATGAAATTATCTATCATAAATGTGATAATCACCCCAACGTGGCACGCTCGGATGATGCAGCGAGGTGGCGTGCCGTTTCCAGCTTCAGCACCAGGAGGCACCAGGACATCACATTCATCCCTCCCAACCGTGCACGACTCATCGTTGGGAGGTGGTGGCTATAGGAAGAGCAATTAACGCATCCATAATTGTGAAGTTTTTCCCTTTTTTTTAGATTTTTGCTGAGCCAATAGAAGAATTCTCACTCGGTGGATTTGCTCAAGGCAGGGCTAAAGCTGCACTGTCATTTCAGCACACCGACGAGCCGGCTGAGAAGCAGCAGCTTTTTAGAGCCTAACTTCCACTGGGGCTGGGCAGCGATCACCGTACGAGCCAGGCCAGGGACAGCCACGGCAGCAGGGCAAACACCGCTTTTTATTTAGAGTTCAGGTCCTGCCTGACCTCCGCCCCCTGTGCCGTGCTGTGCTGATTGTTTGCTTTCATGGTCACTCTTAAACTTCATCTAGCTCTTGAATGGCTGGAGGTGAAAAGGAGATTTTTTTTTTGTTTTTTTTTTTTTTGTTTTGTTTTTGAGAACTAGCACCAGATTCTTACACTTATTTGGGTGTGTGAGGGGTCTGATGAACACTAACTTCTGGGTTTGGTTTGCTGAATCTCTAGGATTTTTTTCTTTTCTAAAATGTCTTGCATTTTACTAAATGTATAGCATCAGCTAGAGAAACTTGAGAATGGAAAAAGTTAATGGACTCCTCATTCCATGCAATTTTGCAGCATATAGAGTAATTTCTTCAACACAAAAGAGCTTCAAACTCACTCTGAAAGTTTCAAGGTCCTAGAAACAATGAAATACATGGAGAGATTCCCCTTAATCAGACCCTACCTGGAGAAATGAAAATTTCCCAGGGGACTGCCCCGCTCCAGACTTTGATAATTCAGTGGCACCATTCCCATTCAGTAGCACCATCTTTTGAGGATGCTCCCAGGAAAACACCAGCCTTGTAATTATTGCACATCAGTTCCTGTGGGGAAAAGCAACAGGAGACCTACTTCCAGCAAGAAGTTTCATCAAGAGAAAAGTGACCCGACTGCTCCGTCCTGGATTTCTCCAGTAGTGCTGTGGAGGCTCATGAAGGAAATCCCTCTGGTGCTTTGCGTTCGGCAGGGCTCCTGGGTTTGTGTCTCTGGGGTTGCGATGAGCTGGACGTACTCTGCAAGCTCTGCAAGCAGTGTTGGTGGTAGCTGTTACCCAGCAGTTCTGGCTGGCAGATGGGCCACCTGGGTTGTCCTGCCGAACTTCAAGTTGGACTCTTGGTCAAATGGTGAATTCTCCTTTTTCTTCTTTTGCTCTGAGAAAGCCCCTAGGTAGGAAAGAGGAAACTCAGAGATACGTAGCATCGACTTGGTGGGAGCCAGCTGTTTCATCCCCCTGCGCATCCAGTTCTCTTCCAATTTTAATGAAATTTGGTCAGAACAGAGACGAGAGGTTCACCCACGTCCTCCGGAGCAGGGAAGATGCCCCGTGTGCTCCTCTCCCCCGGGGCAGGTGCTGTAGAGATTCCCCCTCTCTGTCTCCCAGTCTGCTGCTTTCTCCAGGGCTGATGAACACCAGCACAGCAGGGAAGTCCTGGGCTGTGCCCACTGCTCACTGCAACGCAGGAGGAGAGGCTGAGGAGTTGGAACCAGCAACGTAAGGTTTCTACTCTTATTTGAAGGACTTCAGGGAAATTTGCATCTAACAAAAGGGTGAGTAGTAGCACAGATCTCCTTGGCAATCTGTACATCTCAAAGGCTGCATCCCCAGCCCTGCTGCAGCTCCTGCCTGATGGCAAAGCAAACTCAGCCCGTCTGGTATGGCTTCGTTATGCTGGATGAGGCTTTGTATAAAATTATAAACATCAAAGAAGGATGGATTATAAACATAAAAAGGACTGGTATACAAAAATGAGATAACTAGATATGAGGCATCTGGTGGCTTTTAGATCGGTGCTGGATTAAAGGTCGTTTTCATTTTAATGTAGTTACTTAAGGTGGGGTTTTCTACTGTTCACACATTTTTATGTACTGCTCCTCTCTGGGAGCACGTGAAGGACTCTACACGTTGTGTCACACCAACCAGCTCCATGGCAGAGGAACTCTGTTAGCAAATTTGCTATATGTAGTAAAACTGTGTGATCAATTTATTACACGTTTGAAAGGTTTCAGGCATGGCTTTTAAACTGAAGATCACTTTATGTACTATTAGTACTTACTGCTATTGTAGTACCTATACAAATGAATCAGAATAGCCTACACTGGTTTTAAATATTAAAGAAGGTGTTTTATGGTGTAAGATTTTTACACTGAGCTGGTTTTACACGTGGCTTTTAGGGTGAAGGAGATAGCACAAGAAAAATCTCTGTGAACTGATTAGTAGCCAGGTGTTGAACCTTATTTAAGCCACATGGCTATTTCACAGAGCAGATACTGTCCTCATCTGGTGTGTCTCCTCTGCACTGCACTACAACAGCAGTGCTTGAGTTACAGAGAAAGCAGGAGAATTCGCTACTAAGAGGAGCAGATTTGAGACTGATGACTTTTAAGGTGGCTCCCTGCAAGTTACCTCCTTTCTGAATCCAGAGGCTGAGCATCACTGACAGAGCAGAAGGAACATGTAAATACTCTCTAAGCAAAAAAGGTTGATCCTGGGAATCAGAGCAGGCAGCTCTGCTCGCGTGCTGCTTGCCGCAACCATCTAACCCCTTAATTGCAATGGGCATCAGCCGTAACTCATCCCCGTAGCTAATGCTGCCGGACTGAGCACCTGCCATGGAAATCCAGGCCAGCAGAGGCAAGGCTCCTCTCTAGTTAGAGAGAGGCAGGTTTAACATGGACGGAGCTTGCAGCAAATCCCAAGGGACACGTGGCATGTGTCTGCATCGCCCGTGGAGGCAAGATAAATGTTCTGCGAGAAGCAGGAGCGCTCTGCTGCCGGTCTGCTCCAGGGAGAGGAACCAGTRTCAACAGAAACCTCTTTGGGGTCACCTCGGCGGTGATGGCACTGGCCCTGCCGCAGAACGCTGCCCGCAGGGAAGCCATGCATGGGGCAGATGGCTACTTGGGAAGCTGGCGTGTCACTTGCGTGAGCAAGAAAGAAAATATAAAAGCTGCTTTTGGTTTGTGCTTGGCATAACCTAGATGAGATCAGCCAGGAAAGTGTTTTCCCTTGGACAACCCAGTGGAGAAGAGCTGTGTGTCAGGCGTGCTTTGGTGGCATGGCAGCTCGGTCCCTCCTGACCGCCCGCTCGCTCCCATTAGTTTGGGCATTTGGTGCCAGCGGAATGAACCCTAACCCCTACCCCTACCCCTAACCCCTAACCCTAAGCCAGAAGGGCTTTTCCTGACCCTTTCCATCCCCAAAACCTGTGCCCTGTGCAGCTGAAGTGAAGGAGTTAACCATTCCAGTCTTTCTTCTCATTTGTTTTATGCAGAAAATTGAAACGTAATAAAATGTACCAATTTTTCTCAAAGTCAACACCTGATTTACTGCTTCACCTGGAAACTTGTTCACTTCTCTGGCTCCCAACCACAGCTGCTGCTGTTTTGTACTGGATTCAGTGGGATGTTCCTAACCTGAAGGGACTGTGTGGAACCAACCCAGGTGAAAGGGATATTTATTTCCTTTAAAACCAGGTATTCTTTCCCCTCTTAAAACATGCTGGCCTTCTGGGGTCTGCTTTTATAACTAAAGAAATTACTGCTGTAGGATCTTTTTTTTTTTTTTTAAATCTGATGAGCGTGCACTAGAAATGCAGCTGTTTTGATTGAAGAGCGCTCTTATCTCTTTGTACCTTCAGGGTGCTTGCTGCACCACAGCTATTTTATTATGGGTGGCTTGCCATGTGCCATAAACGTGTTGTTTTTTTTTTCTATCTATCTGAGTAATCATGTCATTGCAGAACCCGCCTGTTTGCCTTTCCGCTGCAAACCCTCCAGTCGGCTTTGGTGAGCACTCGCTAGCGCTGGGAGTTTTGCTGCTGCTGAGTAATTTTCCAGCAGCGCCCAGCAGCTCGGTGCAGGAGCCGTGGGCTGCGGAGGTTCCCTGGGGGTTGCCATCCCCGCAGGAGCCCGTGTGGGACCTGCCTGCTCTCGCTGATGCTCTGCCTGGCCGAGGATGATCTGGTGCGTTGCACATGGAGCTTGTCTCACTGCTGTATTTTTCTCACCCTTATACTCCTGCCACAGCTGTGTGGTGCCRGCGGGCTCTGGGGGGACCGTGTGGCTGCAGGGGCGAGCGCTGGCATGGGCTCTCCCCACTGATGCTTTTCTAAGGTCTTCCCTTGCCCCACCAGTCCCATCCATCACTTGCCCACGCAGAGGGAACTGCGGCTGGGCAGCATCTGCTTGCGGGGGTTTGGGGGGAGACCTGTTCCTTCCTCTGCTTCTCACCCAGCAGAGCTGGTGCTGGAATCACTCGTACTTTAAAAATACGTTCACTGCATTTAAAAACATCATGCACAGGGACCCACTGCTTCAGTTGCCCTGTTTATACATGCGCAGGACTTCACACGCTCATTATTTCCTCGAGCATATGAATATCTAACAAAAACACAGACCCAACCCTACGTTCTTCACTTGGAAAGTGTGATATAAGCTTAACATGCGAACAAGATCATTCAAGATGGACTTCCAAAGAGCTGCAGTCAAATGCCCAAAAGCAAGAGGTTCTCCAACATGTTAGCCCATGGGGTTGGTGTTTTTGCAAGCTGTTGTATTTGCAGGGGGGGGAAAAACCCCAACCCATAAGAAAGTAATACTGGAAACCACCCAACTGGATGCACCGCAACTATTTTAATGAAAGAGAGAGGCAGTACCTGGAAAGCTGGAGCTGTGTGTTCATTTCTGTTTCACAAGTGGATCTGATGTAAAAAGTGATGGCTTTGCAAAGGTCAGGACGGGCTCTGGAAGCCTTAGGCCGTGCTGGGCAGAGGCTGGTCCCATGTTTTGGCTGAGGATGGCCCTGGGACACATGGTAGCTGTCAGAGAGACAGGGCACCTCTCAACTTAAGTGCAGTCCTCTCCATAAGGGGCTGCTGGCCCCGCTCCATCGCTGCGGTGTTTCCTGACCCAGCACAGAGGCTGGGGTCTCACAGCAGCCTCGGCTGCCTTCACGAAGCACCGGTTCAGAGAGACATCAGACTGGGCCTCCCTTCAAATAAGCAAATATGCTCAGAGTATGTAATATTTGAGTTTGAAGGAGTGGATACCCTACTCACAGTGGTCTTTGAGCAGAGGGATGGTAGCAGCAGATGTCTGACCGAGACAGGAGGGGAGACACCAGCCCGGTACAGAGCTCCAGGGGGCTCCTGGGGGCACTTACAAATACTTTTAAGTATTTAGAAGACAATAACGAATTAACATGGTCTCTTTGCAACACACACGTCAGATTAATCTAATTTTTCTTCTTTAATACAGCGCCTGACATGGTGGATAAAGGAGCAGCAGCAGATGGGACAAGTCTTCAGTAAATGGTTTGATACTGTCCCACGCTGTACTCTCACACGCAAAACACAGTCAGCGCGGGCTGAGGTTAATCGATATGAGGTAGGTGCAAAACTTGCTTGGCAAGACAGGAAGTTTTACAACAGCCCTCTTGGGCTTAGTTTTATTTGGTATTTTCATTCATGGTTTGAATGATGAAATAAAAGGTAGCTTACAAAGGCTGCAGCTGCTGCCAAAGGACTCCAGGCATCCTCACGGACAGGACTAAAATCCACCATGAGTACAAGAAACTGGGGAATGGATCCAAAAATCAAGAGACAAAAATGGCAAGTGAGTCCAGTGCAAATTGCTACTTACAGGGAGGAAAAGTGAGCTGCATATATGCAAACAGGAGCATAAAGGCAAGGCAGAAGCTCTGCAGAAGAGGCTGTGGGGCCCAAATGCATCCCAGACTGGCCCTGGCACTGCAGGTGACGTTGGTGTGTACGATGGTAACATCTCACCAGGGCTGCCGGGGGATCTCCTTTCTGCAAYCCCCCCTAGACCTCGGCAGGAGCATCCTCTGCAGCTGAGCGAGCTGCGCGTCTGAGCGTGACATAAGGATATGCACAAACTAACTTGTCATGTCTAACTAGTCGCAGATGTACTGGAATCGTCATTTAGATCTTTAAGAACATTAGACAAATCCCCAAGTATCCTGGGTTGCTGGAGCGGCTGGGCTATGTGATCGCTTAGGTTACTGCAGCTTTACCGTGCCATGATGCTGCCACTGGTCCATCTCTTCTGGAGTCTTTTTTCTTACAATTTGCTTAGGCCAAATGTCATTGTAAAGATTAGGACAGGAAAAGGGAATAAAATGGAGATCTTTTAAAAAATTATTTCTTTTTTTTGGTTGTTGGTAGGCCTACTGCTTGCATTTTGTGGGCTGCTCTGGTCTCTTCTCTCTCTCTGCCGTCTCCAGAGARGCTACATTAGACCTGGGAAGGGGTCGAAGAAGGGCAGGAAGGCAGGCTAAAAGGTACAGCAGCGTTTCTGTGCAAGGAACAATTACAGAGATCTGAGCTGTTCAGAGACAACCCAAGTGCTCTAGGATGGAGCCTGTCTTCCTCTTTGACCTGGAGAAGGTGACTGAGAAACAATTGCTCACGGCCTCTCGTGGCGCAGGCAGCAAAGGTGTCCATTGCAGGGGASAGGAATGAAGCTGAAGACGAGCAAGAACTTTTTCTTGTTGCTTGTGACCGAATCAGGCAACCCACTGTGTACCAGAAGTTTACGCGGGTCCAAAACACAACAGGACACGTTATTGGAGGAAAAAATGGGCTGCTGGAGACAAGCACAACCCCTCCCGCTGGGGAGCCCTGAGCTGCAGCGTGCTGGGGGCTGTGGACCCTGCTGGGGCCACCTCGCCGTGTGACGTGTGGCGGACAATCCTCTTTTCCTAAACATCTGCTGTTGGCCATTACTGGAGACAGGATCATGGGCTGGTCTGCCGTAACTATCCTGCTTATGTGAAAGCCTGAGGCTTTTTTCTGCTTTTCCACAGTAAAATGAACTAATACTTGAGAACAAACTCAAGTATTAGTGTTCCACCAAAAAATGAACTTGTACAATAAAATTTAGAACAGTTTCCCTTTGGGCTAATTGCTTGGGTTTGTTTAATGGCAAGTTTTGGCAGAACTGTTTGCAAATTGAAGATCCTGTCTTTGATTTTGCCCCTAAATCATGACAGTGACCAGGCTCTCTCCCCCTGACTTCACACCCTCCCAATTTATTGCCTAATGTTTAGAAACATTTATGGAAAAGCTGGCCAGATGATACTGAGAAATACTTTTATTTCCAGAAAGCTGGCAGACACGTGCAGGTCATTGCTGTGCCTTGTGAGACGTGTGAATGAAGACTTGCACAACAGCCTGAAAAGTACAGAGTGAGCATGACCATGGCTTGGCCTCAGTTGGCTTGAGAAAGCCAAGAATGTAGCCAAGAAAGTCCAAAAAAGGTCCTTCTTGTTGCAAGCTTTCATGAGCTGGGCTGGCTCACTCCCTCACCCCCTCTAGCTYCTCTCCAAACCTTGTTTTCTAAACCCAGTGCTTTCCTGGTGGTCTGCTTTGCTCCGGGTTAGCGGAGGRTGTTTTTCTTCCACAGACCGTTTCCCAGGTGTGAGAAATGCCACGGGTTTGGACCGAAACACAATGCACATGGTGGTACCCTCTACCAGCAAAGGGCACTGGGCTGGAAGGGGGATTGTGCGTGTGTGTGTGTCCCCRTCCGTCCACCTGGAGCAAACCCCCACGAGACACCACCCGGGGCTGGAAGCATCCCGCAGGGAGCAGTGCCGGTGGCTGATGCTTTACAGCCTCTGCTTCTTCAGCGAGAGCGATGGGTACCTGTACGTCCCCCCTCCTGCTACTTTCTAAACCCCGCGAAATGCCAYCTGGACCCTCAGCATCTGTACTGCACTTAAAATAAACCACCAGAGGAGGAATACAAGTTCAAAAAAAAGTTCTTAATTTATTGTAAATTCTCCTTTCATCTGTGCTGCAATTCCAGTGTTCTGCACATTAATAAATATACATTTGTTAAAAAAAAAAAAACCTCCAGTGTCTAATCTGCCATAAAGCTTTTAAAAAGTCATAAAAATAGGTTTTAATTTTTTTGTCATTAATACAACTGACCCTCATTTACTGCAACAATTCTGATCAAAATAAAAACTACCTACATCTCACTGGGACAAAATATACATACACAGATGTAAAAACAACTAGTGTGGGTTATACACAATGCCTGAGCACACAGCCAAGTGCCAGACCCTTAAAACATTCAAAACCTTTTTCAGTCAGAAAATGTCACACAGTATGTTGCATAATTTTTAAAGGAACAGCATCCTTCCTCCCTCTCCCCTTCCAAAGGCCTCCTTGATACACAGMATAGCAATATAATGAAACCAAGATTACAGTATCTATTATTTCAATTTTTCCTCAACTCCTGCATTTTATTTAGCCTGATTTTCTGTTTTTTCCCTTTCACACACACAGTTACACAAATGAAAGCCAGTATTTTCCCAAAAGGGCTGCTACGGCGAGCGAGGAGCTCCCGAAAGCCTTGGCAGCAGAGAGCAGGTCACGGCCACACCATTGCCGCCCTTTGAGTCGCGTATTCCCACCACGGGGAGCTGCCAGCAGAGCTCTGCCCCACGCTGTTGGATGCAAACTTTTTCACATCTTATTTTTCCTTTTCTTGTAAACACTGCAGGAAGGTGAAGATGGCAGACAGGCCACACTTAACTTTCCTATACTTGTGAAGCCAGCATATTTTGTGGGAAACATGAAACCTTAAGCCTTCCATGTGCTTTTTGAAACACCAAGAAGGCCAGGGCTTTGTCAAAGAGCTGCGCAGTGAAACCTGGACATCCTTGAAGACTTGTATTTCTGCTTTGATTAGCAACGTGCTGACTCCAGTGGGAAAGAAATTAACAGTAAAATAAAGTACTGCACCTGAGGCAGAACTTGCCCCATGGGAGGAGGGCCCTCTCCTTGGGCAGAAGCGCTGGTTTGTCACAGAGCCAGACCAAAGTCAAAACCTACCATACAATGACACCACTTTTTTTSTTGTTCTTGCTAAGGGAAATACTGATTTGAATTCTTCCAGACAAGGACTGTGTTGAAACCTTAGACGAAGATACGACTTATTTTTAGTCCTGAAGTTCCGTTGCTGAACATTTCAATGCACTTGAGAGAACAGGTCAAAACACCAAGAAATGAAAAAACAAAACATTTTTTGTGGGTTTTAGAGGAGGTTATGAAAAAAACATACTGTGTCCTTAAAGTGTTCCAAAATCTGTCAACAAAACTTATAAATTATAGTCATGGATTTCGATGTAATCTTTACTGTATTACTTTGAAAACTGCATTGCATCTTAAGGTGGCTTCCATGCAAACCTCAGTTACTTTATCAAATGCCAAATTCAAGTAAAATTGTGCAATGTTTATATAAAAAATATCAAAACCTCTTTTAATTGATTTCCTATTATCAAATTAAGAAGATCAGTATAAATGTAAAATATACAAAGGAACTTTTTCTTTAGCAACACCATACAAAATATATAAAAGTATCTACACTTTTTATATATATATAAAAGATTTTTTTTTTTCTTAAGACGACGTGTCCATAAGGGGGTGGATAGAGATGCTGGCATAGAAACGAAAGGACACTTGTTGGGATATTCCTCCCTAGAGCCCAGCAAGCTGATGGGTTCACACTGTAGCCAGACAAAACTCCACAAGAGACTCCGCTCCTGGTGCTTGTCTTAAAGGCTGATGGATTGACTTACTGTAGGTCCACTGTAATAATAACGTGTTTTTCCTTGGTTCTCCCCAGTAATAAGCAAGCCCTGCAGCACTGTCCGCACTGCGAGCAGGTATCCGTCCCTCACAGTGCATCCCTGTGGCCATTTCCATGCATTTTGGCATGGGTTCATGCCGCGCGGAGCATACCACACAGCAGCCTTATCGCAGGTGCATCCGGGTACTGTGTCTCCGCYGCGAGCGGTCAGGAGTCTGCCATAACGTGAAACCATGCGGGAATCAATTCCCACCTCGTCCTCCTCGCTATGCGGCCACTCTGACGAAGTCCGAGGCAAGCAGGCGGCGAGGCCRCAGCGAGGAGTCCAGAACCGCGCAGCAGCAATCACAGTTTCCTGATGGTTCAAATTGAAGTTTCGTTACTGCCTCTGTTAGTGAGAAGAAGTAATCATGCAGGCTTAAGGTTAAACAGGCACAGGCAAACCACTCCACCCAAAACCACCTAATCCTTTTTAGTAAGGGCTTATGCTCCGTGAAGTTACCATGCCTTGCCAATCTAACACTTGCAAGGGGGATGCTGCCCTGGAGGGGAAGACCAGCTGGGAGAAACAATTCCAGGTAGTACACAAGAGATGCACTCTTTAGAGGAGGCTCTACGGAGGGCTTGTATTTGGGTAATGCTTAGGTGAAGATGTGAGGTTCACACACAAATCTTAGAAGCTGTTAGAAACCTGGTATTTCAGACAGATTCATGCATTCTGCTGTCAAACAGCACAGTTTTATGGTATGCAAAAGATGTGGAGATAAAACAGTTGCGTAGTACAAGTTCGCTAGTTATTCTCCAGTGATGAATGTATTACCTGGTAGCAGCAAGTAGCTATTGCTTGTTAAAGACATCTCTGTTTCCTGGCTAACCAGGATATATTTCAACAGCCAGTTCCCAGCAACCCAAAGATGTACTTTTGTAGTGAGCTGGGATGGTCTGTGCACCCAGACAACATGAGTGTCTAAAGCATGGTGGGACAATGTCAGAGTTAAAGCTGGGTGAGAAATTTTCTCTTGGTTTGGAGAAAGAATGAGATGATTATTTGTGTAATTACAAAGACTATGTGCATAAAATGTTTGCGCACTTTACATATGGCTGTTGTCCTCATTTTAAATCCGAGAATTATGACGAGTAACAAGGTTTCTGAGAACACCCTTTGGCTGAAAGCTTGCTCAGCCTTTTGTTAATGTTTGATTTAGCTTACAATGGCAAACATGCACGCCGATCACCATGCAGCAGGTGGGAATTGTGCACCTGGTAATTTAGGGTCACTAGCTTGATCTGGCACTTTCTCTGCAGCCTTTGGATCTCCTGCCCCAGCAACGGTTTCCCTCTGCCCAGCTGGACACCCACCCCATGCTCCCCCCAGCCTAGTGCCTTTCCCCCCCGAAATACTGTGCTTCCTCAGGGGTCCTCTTCGTTGGGGTCTCGCCCCCACCCACCCTCCTCCATGCTGGCTGCCAGACACCCACAACAGCTCTGGTCTTACTGGACATGCATCAAGAACTGCTGCTCCATGTTTGCCCTGGACTTACTTACCCTCTTTCTTGGGTGCCTGGTACTGGCCACATTATAATTAACTGTACCCCATTAGTGATAGGTCCCTAATGGCCCCAAACACTCTCCCTGCTGCAGAAGGGGAGGACAGGTGAAAAACAGAGGAAAAAACAACTGTTCCCATGGTCCAAGGTGGGTGAAGGTGAGGGGTTGGAGGCAGAGAAGCAGGAGCAGGGGGTAGCCCTGAGCAGAGCACCCCTGAGGGCACGCCTAGCTCCTGGGGCTACGGGCGGGCATTGCTGAGCCGTCCTGGATGCCTGGCAGCGAGAGGGAGCAGAAAAAGCCCATCTTTGTCCTGGTGATGGGCTGGGGAAAGTGATGACCTCGGCAGCTCACCAGGCAGGGAGGGGATAGGTAATTCGTGTGGACATGGGAGCCTGGTTCGCTGTGACCAGGGGTCACCACGCCAAGCGCAGCAAGTCGCACAGCAAGGGGATGGGGCAGAGCTAGGTTGCTCTAGTCCCCAGTGTGCCAGTAACACATCAGCTCGCCAATTCAGAGCACACCAGGGTGACCAGTGACAGGTGTCTGTCATGGCACCTTGCTCGTGATACCTGGTTTTGGCCTTCTCATCAGTGAAACACCATGGCTTGCAGACATGGTATGGACAAGCACTCAGGACAGTCACTGGTGAAAGACTCTGGTCCGGTCACCAAGTGAAATCCTTGCTCAGTGGGAGTTTGGGGCTGGAAAGCGGAAGGAGAGGCCAGAGCCTCGGGAAGTCTGCCAGGGCATCCCGATGTGGCACTTACTCTGAGTCTGAGGTGTCAGCATGTCCTGTTCCCACGTGGACGTTCATGGCCATGCCGTTGAGCTGGTCTCGAGACTGCTCCCTCCGAGCATTTTTTACTGTCACCCCCGAGTCCGAGGGAGAGCGGACCCCATCATTCGGCCCCAGGGAAGTAGTCCTGGATGAGATCGTGGTCTGATTGTAATCCGACAGCTTTTCCCGCAGTCGATTTTTCATATTCTTATCCACCAGTGGGGGAGGGTAGGTGACTTTATTTTTTAAGATGCCTGTTACAGAAAAGACGGAATAATGAGAACTTTGAAACGTATCAGTAATTTCATTTATCTAGCTGAACACATCCAAGAAGTGACATTTTATATTTCTTAATCAGACTTCTAGTTTGTCACTTTATTTCAAAGCCAAAATATTAGACTTCAGCAACTACCTACCAGCTTCCCATGGCTTATCTGGTTACACAGGTTGGAGCCATTTGGAAAGTGCTCTTCCCTGATAGAGCTACAATATGAACTAATTAATGCTCATTAACATGAACATAATGGTCTCCCAGTCCAGCTGTGAGGCTGGGTTGGCCATGCTACCTTTCCTCTGCTCCGGCTGCTGGTTATTCTGGTGGGACAGAGGTCTGTTCTCCTTCTGCTGCCCTTCGTTCTCCTTGTCCTGGGGCACTTCGTTGCTGTGGTTCACCTGGTTTTCCCTGTGAAGTTCTACGTTGACCTTGGTCTCGACTTTGAGTTTCTGTTTCCCGCTGGGGTCCTCGCCGTCGCTGGCCGTTACGCACTCTGTGGGCCAATAGGGTTTCACATGATTGGGAAGGGTATCAACTGCAATGCAAAAAAACACTAGCTCGAAAACCACTTTTGATAGGTTTTCTCAACCGCTGCCCAGCCAGTCCTGTCCCCTGCGGCTGGGGAGGAGTTGTGTGTCAAACCAGGGCAATGCTTCAGATGATCCTTGCTGGACTGCACTGCCCTTGGGGTGCAGCAACACCCACAAAACATGCCTGGTRAGATGGCAGGGTGTCCAAACCCTTCCCAGAGCAAGGTCGCTGGCTCCATTACTGAGAGGTGTGAGTCAAACCTGCTCTCTCAGCTCTCCAGGGCTGGCGATCCCACCAGCTCCCTGGGGATGCTGGCTTCTGAGGGTTGAGGGCACCTGAGGCACCCCGTGCTGTGTCTGGGCAGAGCACCAGCACACAGCCTGGACATTGGTCACTCTAAGCTGACTTAACTTTAGGACAAGATGAACTGTGCCTAGAAATGCCTGCACTCTGCCACACAGTATTGATATCAACAGCCAGTGATCTCCCACTCTTTAGGTCCATGACCTCCCCAACCCCACTAACTCCATATGCCTGTATTGCATGAGGAGAGGCAGGTATTTCTTTCCCCTGCCCTCAAAATAACCAGCTCCTTCCTCCTCTTCTTCTTCCTTCATATGACACTTTCCTGCCTGTGGAGCACCTGCCTGCAAACCCACTGACTGCTGTCTGACTGAGCACCGTAAGTCGCAGATTTGCTCAAACATCCTTTTACTTGCACTCAGTCACCCCTGTGAACAAGCCCTTAGGAGGAGGAAAAAGCAAGGCACAGTTGTAGGGATGCTGTCTCAATTGTTTTGCTAGTCTGGCAAAATTGTCCCATCTACTCTAAAGCTATTTTAAAGAAGGRAATAAGCCCACTGCTCTCCCCTCGCACTGGGAGTACCTTTGGGTGTGCTGTGGAGCGGGCCACGTTCATTAGTTTTGGAAGTGGACGTGTTCCACTTTTTCTCCGGCTCGAGCCCATCTTCCTCACTGTCTGATGAATGGGAGGAGGCGTAAGAGCTGCTGTGTTCATCAAGGGACAATTCGCTGTCGGAGTCTGAATCGTGCTCTACAAATGCGGAAAGGGGAAACGATGAGAGTGCGGACAGGTGTTGAACAAATCTATCTGAGAAGTGCACAAGCAGAAAGGAAAGGCAGGCGTCTGGTTCAGGCCATGCCAGGGATGAGCTCTTACATCCATAAGTGTACATAGGATGAACTCACAAGGACTGTGGCATCCATCTAAGTAATTATGGGAAGCACAACCGCGTGGCTCAGCTAGAGGGCAGGACCTTTATGTGCATGGGAGGTGCAGAACAGAATGGGGACACTTTTTACCCTATTCAATATGCAGAACAGTAACTCCACAGGATCTCAATCAACACAACACACAGGCAAACCAAGGTACCTAGAAATACCAAGAATCTGCAAATGCACTCTTAAAAACTGCTACAAGGTAACAAAATTTACCATCAAGACCCCAAATGAAAGGAAGTCAGGCAAGAGACACYTCTCATTTTCTTGTACAAAACACATAGCAGTAAAAGAGGATATTGCCTCAAGGTCTCAAATGTTAAAAGATCTCCAATTAAAAATCAAGAGCTACAGCACATAATTTGTGAGAAAGAAAGGGGACGCCAGAAACTGTCAACAGCTGTGACAGCTGTCAGATTAAAACCAAACCATCACAAGAAGCCGATACATGATATTTCCATTCCAGGATTCCCTAGTAAAGCAACCATTGCATAGCTCGTTATGCCAAGAGCATAACGAGAATCAGACACACCACATCAGACTAACTATTCTTCCTATTATAGAAGCCTTTGAAAAAAGTGCTGAGAAGGAAAAGGTGCACAACTGGGTCAAAGCATTTAGAAATAATTCTTACCATTGTTTTTTGATGGATTCCTATGAAAAATGGAGGAATCTGCTTCAGTCTGACCAGCTCTTGCTTGACTTGAGGATCCACTGAGCTTATGAGCAGCCTCATCCCTTAGAGAATAAAAACAGGGGACAACTTTCTTGGTCACTTTACTGTTCTTAACAACAAGGCAGACATGCAGATGAGATTCTTCTGGTCAAACGCAGACAGCTGCAGTGGACGCTAGCCAGCCTGTGCTTGATTGTCAATGATGTGGTCACTTTTACAGAAAGACATAGGTTATCCTAATGTAGCTGTCTGCCTTTGGCCACATGAATCACACTCTGAAAAAGCCTGAAGTTAATAAGCCAAATCCCACTCCTTGAGACATGGCTGAATTTTAACAGGCAAGCAGCACAGCCCATATAGTTAACCTAATAGTTATGTTAAGCACTGCACTGTTGGAACTCCCCACCGAAGATGCATGCAAAAGAAATGCACAAAAGAAAATGACAGTCACATAAACCAGAACTGTTAAGACATAAAACAAGTAGCATTTGAACCGAAACATTTCTGTTTTTCCACAAGAGCAATGAAAAGGGAAAGGCAAGCACCTGAAAGCCATGCACCTGCCACCTGATTACCTGAGAATATAAGCAAGGTAGCTATTGTGGCTCTTGGCTGACCTGACGGTGCTTTCTAGGGAGACAGTGGATTCCCCAATAGTTGTGCGATACATATTTGGCTCTTCTATATATGTGTTGTTACAGTTCAGAGATCGCTGAAGGAAAAAAAAAAAAAAGACACAAAGCAGTAGTGAATGATCCTACCAAAAACCCACATTACCCACAAGTGCATTAGAAGTCTTGAAGGAATCAAGTGGTTTTTGATGCTGAGGAAAAAAATTATTTCGTCTCAAAAGTTTTAATTAAAACAGTAATGAAAACTTTTGAGAGAGGCCATCAGTAATCTTTGTACAAGTCACTAAAATCAATCAGACAATTCACTTAACTATGGACAAGCCACCTATAAGTGTATTTAGGTAACTTCTACCAGCAAGAGGATGTTTTTCCCCGGTGTTTTTTCCTTACAGTTAATAATGTAGCTCTTGTTGCAGTGGAATCATCTGGAAGAGGTTTCTTTCCAGTCAAAGTGTTCTTCAAGTGCTTCCTGACTTCTTTGTTAAATACGCAGTGGAAGAAGAAAATGAACAGCCCCTGGATCATTTTACGGAGAGGAAAAATAAATCTAAGTGATTCATTACTACCAAACTGCAAATATAAACAGATATTAGAGAACAGCCTTTTTGAAATAACCCCTGAATTCTAGTTCATAGTCCATTATTTCAATAGCAATAACTATTTTCTGTCTTTGACTGAAATGGCATTGATTGATCTTCTAGGACTTCTTCATAATTTGCTTCCACGTTCAAATGTGCATAAAGGACCTGGAAAAATATACACAACGATGTGTTCCTCCAGGATTTACAGAGCAGAGCTTGTGGTAGGTGTCACCCTCCCTCGTTGTTTGGGAGGAAATGTTCTTCTCAAAATATCTAATGGGGACCTCAATGTTCCACTGGAAGACACTGCAGGGAGTTTCAGGGTTGTACTTGCATTAAGATTTTAGAGCTTTTACACCGATGAGACAAAATCAATAGCAGCACATAAAAAATATCATAGCCTTTAGTGAAAACCTCTGGAAATGGGGAACTTCTGAGGTAGGTGCCCTTAATACTGTTGCTTAGAGAACTTTAGAAAGCCTTGTGAAACGTGGCGAGATACTGGGGGCAGAGAGGTCCCAACTTTCGCCCCATATGTTCCTCGGTTCAGCAATCCCTCCTGGTGGGAAAATCGCTGAAATCCTCAGGGCTGGGCAGTTGTTGGCTGCCAGGAACACACATTAACAGCTTTCGCTGGGGGCAGGGGGCACACACACGTGTGCCTTCAGATGTATTTGCTCTGAGGGAATTCATGCAGCTGCCAAATTGTTATCAATTTTGGTTGGAAATATAGTATATAGAAGCCAATCACTCATGAAGTTGCAGCTGTACCAACATCACAAGATGCCTGCATTTCATGATTTCAGTACCAAAACAATCGACTTAGGGAAACTTTAAACTTCAAGCTCACTTTCTAAACATTCAATCAAATGCGATCTTAGCTGGCATTAGCACTTTGGGATTATTCATTAATAAAATTCACAAAAATGTCTCCTTAAAAATACAAGTTCAAAGAAGGCAATAACGTGGAACGCCACATATCACTGTGCCTCTCTGGGCAAGTTTGGAGAATTCCAGCTGCTGACTTTCCTCCCTCTCATCAGGTTTATATTTAATTTAATTTTATTTTAGGCTTGTGGAAGCCTGGTTTTACAGCCTGAGTAGGTGTATTTATTTCAGAGCACACCAGTTGCAGTGGCAAAATAACCTTGCTCCAGGCTGGCCTATCTGGTGTGCTTCCAGGGCATGGACAGTCATCTCCGGAGGAGACCCATCAGACTTCTTTTTCTCTTTGGTTGCAATTTGTGTCTGTTGCGCTGCAGCTGACAAGAGCGGCCTGCTAGCAGTAGCTGTTTTAATACTGCAGGCGCTTGCCATGATAGTTACTGCCATCCTTGGTCACATTCAAGTTGTGACCAACATGAAGCTTCATGACTACTACTGTGCCAGGTCCCCTACAAATAACTATGTTCTGCATCTTTAATCAACAAGCGTGCACACTAGGACAGGCAACCCAGTAAATCCGTAATGCAATGACCTGTATTTGAAAATCATTATTTGGCTCACTTCCTTAAACAGTAACTTAATTTGTGAAAGCCTTGAACTTGGAGCCATCTACTCTGGGTGAAATAAAACAGTCTCTTATTTGCCGTAGCAACAGAACAATTGATAACGATGAGCAGGCAGAAGACAGTAACAAAGATTTTTGTCTCTAGAAAGACAGAGGTATAATTGCCTTCTATTATTTATCTGTCACAGGTTATAATAGTAGAGCACTTATCTTTAGAATGACTAAAAGTGAGAGATGCAATTACTCAAAGTTATGGTTTTGGTGAAAAGAACCCTCTCTCTGAGAAAAGAGAGCAAAAATTGTACTTAACATCTCTGTTCTTCTTAAGTCAGCTCATGTTTAGCAGATTTTTGGAGGTCTGAGTGCAGCAGTGTGCTCACCAAGGTCTGCCATGGACAAGACGCCATCCAACTTACCTGCAGGCAGCTGAAAATGGCAAAGAGATAGTGAAACGTCATGACGTCGCTGTTCACTGCCATCAGCCCCAGCAGCCACGTGGCACTGATGAGCAACAAGAGCAGGAACGCCGTTCGCAGCACAGAGCTGTGAAGCAAACACAGACAGGCATTTGCAGCGCTACAGGATACAAGAGAATAGCCCAACTTCTCCGCACGGGCGGTGCCCAATGATTTCCCAACTGGAAAGGACCTTTGGGAAAATCAGGGCAGTGTTCACCAGCTCCCAGTTCCCAACTCTCTCATTGCACTACTCAGTGACTTAGCATATTCAGGTAAAAAAAGAGGTGTTTTCTTTTCAGGTTCGTTTCCAAGGTTTTCTTCAAACAAACCAGGCTGTTTGCCAAGCCCATGCTGTTCAGCCTTGTTGACTCTGAGGAAGAGATCTGGTCGGTAAATGGCCACGTCCGTCTCATTTCTGTTTGTTGAGTTCGCTCTCACATTCCTTCTCAACATTACAGCCCAAGGTTTTGGATCGAGGGCACTCAGGGGAATATTTCTTTGCTTAAAAATATTATTTCCATAGACGCTTTCAAAAGATGGTCACAATTCTAGTGGCAAAAGTTTTGTATTATAAGTAAAATAGCTGCCATTAAGTAGCAATTATACTCCATTTGTTTAGGGAGATTTAGAAAAGAAACTTAAAAAAATTACTCAAAAGCCAGGGCTGAATAAATAGCTAGAAGAAGCCTTTTGAAATCTCATACAGCTACCTATTTGAAAAAAAAAAAAAAAAAAAAAAAAGGGGCTGTCTTGCCACTAGCTAATCACGTTTCAGTTCACAGCTAAATTCTGAGCTTTGGGCAAAACAGACGTTAATGGGAACAGGCTGCCACAGCAGCTCGGGAAGGCGGCAGGTTGCAGCTTGCGACGCTTTCTGCTCGTCCCACAGGGAGCTGGATGGGAGGAGGCTGGCTCTCAGCATGGGAACCTCAACGGGTCTCTGCCACGACATGGCCGGTCACCCAGACATTCGTGAGGGGAGACCTTTCTGAGCCATGGGCGAGCACGGGGAGACCCAGAACTATGTCTACCAGGGCATGCCACAGGTGGAGGTGAAGTGACAGTGTAGTATGGAGTATGATGAAAGATCTGGAAGGACTGTAATGATACCATCCGGAGACCAGACCTTTCCCTCTCCCCTCCCTTCTCCTGCCTACACTTGGTGGTGGTGCAGAGCACCATGGTGGAGGTTTTACAGAGCCTCCAAGGGAACCCCAGGAGTAGGTGCTGGTGAAGCAGCTCCAATCACCTCTACCAATGCCGACTGTCTCCTCCA
Organism: Phoebastria nigripes; assembly: GCA_035582835.1. Classification (NCBI taxonomy): domain Eukaryota; kingdom Metazoa; phylum Chordata; class Aves; order Procellariiformes; family Diomedeidae; genus Phoebastria; species Phoebastria nigripes. The sequence goes on along the minus strand of JAYKAV010001456.1, from coordinate 800,318 downwards.
AATATCTTATTTATTTCCTACCCCAACACTTGCTTTTAGGCAATTCTGTCCCTTTATTATTCCTGGCCAGAACTTTTTCTACAGGTTTTTGAACCCAAACTTACACGACTCCAGTTTTTTCAAATGAACGTTGCCTTCGTCTGCATGATGCTTTCATTGCCAGTATAAAGACAACAGTGTTTATCTGAAAGGGAAATTGAAATAACAGCATGGATTCCTTCTATAAAGTTGTTAGGGCTCAGTTTTCAATGACAATGCAATTCTTATCCTAAAATGGTTTGTGGTGCCAAGAATATTTTTCCTTCAATTTACACATCTCAAAGTTCCAAGATTCATCTCGTTTCAAGCCAACATAGTCAAGAACATCCTGGGACTTGATCTGGATGAAACCGAGTAAGATGGCCCTATGCAAAGAAGCTTGAGTGAAGCACAAAAACTCAAGAATGGCTGTCCTTGTCCAGACCAGAGTCCACTCAGCCCAGCATCTTATTTCAGCTGGGCCAAAGCAGAATATACTAACAGAGCAAGCATATAGCGATAATTCTTCTGAGTACTCCTCCAGCCTTCACTGATTTCCAGAGCTGGGATGTACTAGGTGGGGTGGTGCATTTGTACATAATCATTCACTGTGAATATTGATGCTGGGAATTTGTCCAGTTACTTTCTGAAACCATGCAGAGCTTTACCACCGCCATCTTGTTTCTGTGAGTTTCTAACTTAACTCCCTGTGGAGCGACAATGTAGCTTGTCCTGTTTCTTCTGAATCTGCCACTTCCTACTACTAATTGTGTTGGAAAAGACACTGAACGGTTGGCCCCATGGTCATATTCTCCAGGCCACCATGCTATTACAAGCTCCTTCCTATCCTCTTTCTCTGCAGCTTTCTCTTCTCTAGGCTGAAGGCTCCTAGTCCACTTAGTTTCTCCTCCAGCGGAGGCTGTCCCATGTCTTTGATGACTTGTGACCCCAATCTACACCACTTCCAGGTCTACTTCATACTTTTTGAGACAAGGAGACCAGACTTGGTATTCAAGATATAGTCACACCATGGATATATATCTTCTGGTGCTCTGTTACTGAGGGATGTTTTAAGGGAGAAGTTAAACACCAGTCAGTTCTTTTAAATTCCTGAAATTGGAATTATTTAATATTCCTTTAGGACTTCTGGATGAAGGGACTTGTTATGGCTCATTTTGTTGATTTGTTTTATAAGCCCACCGACCAACCCTTCAAACATGGAACAAAGCGAACGGGGAAAAAAAAAAAAAAAAGGTTTCTGGCCATACAGCCATTGCTCCACAAGCAATCTTTGCACTGGCAAGCAGCCCTCTGATTTCCAGGAGCTTAGCTCATGTCCTATCTGTTTAAGCAAAAGAAGCAAGCTCGAGTACATCAGCTTCAAATGTAAAGAATACAGTCGCTTCACATTATGACTATTGGTTGACAAAACATAAAAGAAAAGGTAGCAGTAAGGAAGATACAGCTCAGGATGCCAACTCCACCATACTTACAACTACAACAATTACGATGGGCCCAGCAAAACTCCAGATAAGGGTGTCATGAACAGACAACCAGCAGAAATCAGGGTTCCCATAGCCTTGTGGATCCAGACCAACAGCAAGCCCTGGGTCACAAAATGGAGAGAAAGTACATCAGAAAGGTGCTGCTGAGATCTTCTATATAACCAGGCACATTTTCAAATCACTGTCTGACAAACAAAACGGTAATGGCAAAATGTGTTCAATAGGACACTCTGGGAAATCAAAATCAAGGCAAATATTGAAATAAAACTTTTGTAAAGCAAAACCTTTACGCTGGTCACTCCGTATCAAATGATACTATGAGTTTTGCCTACCAGAACAAAATTCAGCTGCATAAAAATGACAATAAATGCAAGTCCCAAATTAATTCTGTTTCAGCACAGTTTTATAGTCATACTCACACAATGTGATGAAGCCTTGAGGGTGAGTGACATGTTGAGGAATTTCAATAAGCCTATGCAGCAGAATGACATGAATCATAACTGAGGAGATGTCTATACTACAAAAAAAGTGCATTCTTAACTGCCGTGAGCTTGCTGTCACTAAAATAACACCAGAGACAAAGGAACCTGGGAACTCATGGGAGTTAACTGCTTGAGCTCAGGTGGGATTCATTTTGAGCTGCCATCCCAGGTACCTCACCTTGCTTTCAGCACTGTTTGAAATGGAGTTTGCTAATGCCCCCAAGGCAATTGAGTTAAGAACACACCTTTTATTGTTTTATTTTTCAAAGCCTGGACAATTCCAAGGGAGTCTCTGAGTCCAGCCTCCACCTGCTGATTTACAGTGCCATCTGATTTGGTGACCTACACCTCGCCCATATGGCGATGGACTGGGATTGCTGCCTTTGACCTGCAAAATACTGCAGAGGTCTTCCTTCTTCAAGACACAGAAATTGATCCCTACGAGGCCTATGGCCAATGACATATGGTAAACGGCTGCAGCATGTTGTCTGGGCATCGGGGGCACCTATTGCGTTGAGCGTATGTCCTGCCTCAAGCAGGCAGCCAAGGTTGATGGCAGTGCCGTTCTCCACAAGGAGAATTCATGTGCATTAATAAATGCCCTTTTTTTAATTGAAGCCTGTGTGCTTTGATGAAAAGACACTGAAAAAGGGAAAGGTAGTTGCGTTTCACTCTCACTGCTTAAAGCTGGCCCACAGCCAATATTCACATCTGGTACAAGCCTACGGTCTATGAAAATTAAACTGGCTATTTGGCAAAGCAGTGGATATTGGATCTGTTTTCTCTGAAGTGTGGAATGAGATAGGACTGGTCTCCCTCCCTGCTCCCATTGGCCCTTCCACCACCCCCTTCAGCAGTTGCCATCCAGAAAGAATTAGCCATAAATGATTAAGGGACCATAAAGTATTTTATACAGATGTAATTCTATAGACACAGACTGTTTCCCAGGACTTGATTTCCCCATTAGTCGGACTTAAACTAGGTTTTGACCAAACATCTGGCTCTAAAAGTAACTGGCAGACAGCAACATTTTTTCACGCTCAAAATCCTACTCTAAAGTTCTCCATTAAACAAATGGGGCAAATTGCAGTCTTCAGGTACGCGGTTCAAATTTTACTGGAGTCAACAATATGTGAAATAACACTTTACCCAAAGGCAGAATTAAGCCAATGCAATGTAATATAGAGAATCATTTTGGCACATCAATTAAATGCTGCAGCCTGGTCGTCCTGAGCAGACTAAGCGTGTGGGCTGCATGATAGGTCACTGACGTTGGCAGAAACTGGGGCTGGTCCTATGGCTGAGCCGAGTGTCCTGTGGGGACCAGCACCCATCTGGGGAGCGTGTCAAGAGCATGCCGTGGGGAAGTGCTGCTGGAGGGGCATGTTTTGAACCTTCTGAGCTCCTGCGGGCTCAGCAGCCACGTGTGACTCAGGCGACTGCAGGTCAGCTTCACCTCTCTCCTGACTCATCACCTCACTTAGTATTCACAGCAAATAGCAGATTTGGAAAGTGCCATTTGCTGGGGGATATTGGTTTTAGGGTTATGTAAGAACCTGTCTTAACATGAGCACTGCAGTCTCCATGGCAAAGCAGTTACAGCACACATATGCCAACCGGTTAGCGTGTTGCCACAAAGACACGCAGAACTGGAGGGGTCTTGCTGGGTGCCAAATCCAGTCCTTTGCTCCTGAGGCAAGGAAGTCATAAAATCCTTCTCCTAGATGGATCAAACTACATTTTAAAATGAGCAAGCTTAAAGCAAATTTAAAATGTTCCACTATCGCTCCCCATGGAGGAATATTCCAGATCCGCACTCTTTTGATGGCTGTAAGCCTTCTCCCAACTTCCATCCTACTTTTATTCATGGCAATTTGCCTTTCTGTGCTGCGATTAAATGCGGTTCTTCCCTGCTGAAGTGTTCCCTATGCAAACATTTTGCTAAATTTCCCCCCCAAAAGGTCAAGGTTCCCTTCTGCAAGTAGCCTGGTCCCATCACAGATGCCTTAGGATCACTATGTCCCAGTTTGAAATGAATGTCAGTTTGAGCATGGAAAATAGAAAAAATAAATAAACATAACAGAGTAAAGCCACTGCTACTATAGGTTCATGTGCTTTTTTCAGGATAGCTATGATAAACATGAAATGCGCTAGATATTTATCTTTCAAATAAAACAAAAAAGTCCTTTGGATGTCCAGGAGTAAAATCCTTTCCCATATCTAGACTTTTCCACTATTAAGAAACATACACAATCCTTCTCTCATAAAGCAATTTAAAAGAAATTGCATTTAAGATCATGTTATGAAGTTGGAACCTTTTTACTGTTTAGATATTAAAATTTAAAATTTATAAAAGAAGCTTATTTAAAATATGTACAGTAACAAAGTTTTCCAGTGGCAAGAAATTCCACATTGTGCTATTTATGATGAAATAATTTTCTCTTCAGATGATTTCTAAACCTGGAAGGGCAAACTAAAGGCTTAGTTTTCTTTATCCTTCATTTCACAAGATCCTCTGACTTGCTCAGTAATAGGGATCTGACTTTTCATTTAAATGAACTGCAAATTCAGTAGATTCAGAGTTTAAATTACAGGAGACAAGCTGGAACTGTAACTCATAGTTTTAAAAGTGCAAAATAGTTCCTTATCACAGAGAACAATATCCAAGTAGAAAAATGTAAAAATGGTGTACTTGTAATATTTAGATTGCATAATACTGCTGTTGAGAAGTTCTGAATTAATTTAAAATTCAGGAGTGAAACTAAACATGAAACAGAAAATCCTTCTGACAAAATTCTTCTAAAGAGTTATGTCTTCTGAAACGCAAATTGTTTACTGCTATTTAATGATAATACTTCTTTTCTACCAGAAATGATGCTGCCAACTATCTGATGGCACTTAAACATTCCTAAATATATTGCAGTAGTCCTGTATGTAGTGATAAAAGTTACATAGGTCTGAAATGTTTTAGAAGTTCAAGGACGATTTCTATTTAAAATGTCAAAGATATGTCTAGAGTGGCAGAGCCTTCTGGGATGTACCTTCCACTGTGTTCTGGATAAACTGATAGAAGCAGAAATTATTCATACACAAGGTGATATGGAAAAAACTTACCAGCTCTCCAGAATGAAAGCTAACCTGTACTAACCTACGTTATGTTTCTGTATTACACTTTCTTAAGTCACATAGAAAAAAACCCCATATATTTTTAAAATTCTAACTTGTTCCACAGTATTTTTCCAAGTGTGTATGAGTGATAGCTATTTGTTTGATCTGAGGGAGACCTAAACCTCTGCTGTTGCTGACAGCATGCTGCTATCTGTAAAAATAAAAGAAATTGGATAAAAGTTAACTGTCTGCCTRTGATCTGATTTCCCATATGGCAACAGATACATGCTGAAATAGTTGAACCAAAAAACGCCGCTCCAACTGTTCTGCAAAGCGCACTTCCCGAGGAGCTGTCTGCCTGAATTAACGCAGCACCATGTGCTTAGGGTAGCACTGGAAATGTCTGATTGCAAAAATAGGCATGGTGAGGGCAGAGATGGACGTGCTCCTGTGGATCCCCTGGAACAGTTTAAAAGATTACTGCCTCCAGCTTTTCATTACTTTTCCTCAACTGGAAGTTATTGCCTTTGTATCTGAAATGAAGTAAAAGGCTGCATGAGTATTCCCAGCTTGTTTTTATGCCAAGTAAAACAGAACTGCTGAAATCCCCTTCAGGGAGCATTTACTGCTGGTCAAGGGTAGGCAACGGGAACGTCCAGTGAAGGGCAGTAATGCCCTGTGGGCAGCATTGCTGCTGAAGCCACTGCAGCTACCTCCCCGAGAGACCGTGTGTCCATATCCCGAGGTACCAGCACAGGGAAGGAAAATTTCTGAAGGCTACAGGCAAAGTTGTTAAAATAAAAGTACTGTTATTCCAAGCAATGTTACCAAGTCCTGTTTTAATCTAGGTGCAATTATGTTTATGCTATTGTAAACCCCTCAGTATCACTTCAACTAGGGCAACAGCCAAATTCAGGCTGACTTCTACTAGACATGATTTGGTGTTGCCCTCGTTCAGGAAAACATTGAAGTGACAGCAGTAGTTGAGTGCACCCACAGCTGTCTTGGATGGGGTAACTTTCCTGAATCTGGCCAGTGAAGATGGCAGGGAAGGGAAATGAAGCTGTTTTGGGGTGGTTGAGAGTACCTGTTATGATGGCAGGAATGCCCCAGCCAACGACGTAGTAGAACCGCATGTGCCCGAAGTTGATGTTCCTCACTTCAGTCAGCATCCGGTAGATGTGGAGCTGCTCCACGAACATCCATGCAAAAGTGCTCATGTAGAAATAATGCAGGAGGATGGCAATCACGGTACACACAAACTGTAGAAGTGAAAGGGCAGGGAAATGAGAGTTGTTCTTCCGAATCACAACCTGGTGAGTCACCAGGTCCCCTGTGCAGCTAAAGGCAAGTGTAATAAAAAGGTTTTGGCAGAACATTAAGTTTTTCGGAGTTTCATAATAGCTGTTCATATTGTGAAAGCTTTTTTTTTTTTTTTTTTTTTTTTTTAAATTATGTGGCCTATTCTGAGTCTGGTTCAGCGTTACCCTATCAACCCAACATGCTTTTGGTCACTGCCCTTGCACTCCACGTTCTGTGGTTAATTTCTCTGTGCGCATTTGCTGCACAGGTGAGGATTTTGGCTATTCTGACCGAATTCCTTCTGCTTGCAGGAGGGGCAGAGCTCCTGACTCTTTCTCCTGGTGCAGAGCAGGAGGTGGGGATGCTCCTACAGAGGCTGCAGACCCTCTGCCCTGCCTCATGTATGAGTCTCGCCTGCACAATGCCACTACACTGAATTCAGCCACCAGTGTGTTTAACTGCATCAACTAAACCGGTCTCACCGCAAAGCCAACAAACTGCTCCTGAGAACAGCCCCCTTCAGCCCTGCACTGACTCGGTGTCTCCCATTTCCACATCAAGGGCCATCCTATGGGTTTTTCTGCTACTTCATTCTTTCCAGAGAGAGAGATCTCTCCAAGGAAGTGTGCTATTTTGGTACAGTTTTGTTTTGTCTTAAAGTAGACCATGTTTTGTGCCTGATATTAGTAGATACAAAAGTACAAAGAAACTGTCCTTGTGTTTGGCAGAGGTGGAGGAGAGGTGTGAGACAGATCTTAGGTCTTCAGTGTAGGACCAGTCCCTGAGAAAGTCCTTCTTGCTCTGAAAAACTTCACTTCTGGGGACAGAAATCCATGAAGCTTCAGCCCAGGAAAAGGGAACGTGCTGAACATGAGCAACGGATGATCTATAGACCTTAACCAAAGAAATCCAGCGTTTCTTTGAGGAATTTTCTTATCAGTTAAATGAAATGTCTGTCTCACAAATAGGCAAAATTTGACGTGATCTTATAATCTAGCATAAGATCAGCAGACCATTTTGCCCCTATATGACTGTGTCATAGGTCTGAAAAGGTCTGTTCCATCTACAGCTCCTTTTCTGGGACTCTTTTTAAAAAAAAAATTGAGAAGCAAAAGCATGGATGCATCCATGGGGTAAGGCAGTGGCCGCCTCTTTTGTCCTTGCAGCTCTGTCCTTCACTGATGAACCCTGCAGACCTTGCATATCTACTTCAACAAGTCATGGAGGATGCCTGGCCGTTATCACTGGACTAAAATGATGCAGCCAGAAGTACATCACCACCTACTCTGCAAATAAATCCAAAAAGTGGAATCAACCTTTTATCTACTGTCAAAATGAGAGTATTTAACTACAAAGTGGGAGAGTGGTTTCTAGGCCCCACCTGGCTTGAGCAGGGGGGTTAACCCCCTTCCTGTCCACTGCAGAAAACCGCCCTAACCACCACGCTGTAGGATACTCTGGATCCAGAAATGCTCAGCTCTACCCTCCTCTTGAGGCTGTGCTACTTGCACTCAGGCACAGAAGTCATGAGGACAAGCAGAAAGCAGGCTAGTGCTGGCTGGGTAGCTCACATCTTCAGCTAGGAATAAGGGGATCTGGAGCTTCCAGTCCCAGATCTGGATTTGGTTTTTATCTTATGTCAGCAGTACATGGTGGACCACTCAGCTCTGTGAGGCTGAGAGCAGCAAAAATGAAGGACCTGCTGAAACCAAAGAGACTGAGTCCTTAGTGTGACTAGGAGAAACAGCTACAGTGGGCAAACTGGTAGCTGAAGTCATCTTTGTGACCAAATGGCCACCTTGAAACCTCTGACCTTCATAGACTTGCATTTCTGTAATACCTGCTAAGCAGCTTTCCCTCCCAACTTAACGGTTTGGTGGGTGAAAACAGGAATGACCACAAGCATCCGACACCTGAATTGAAATCTCGCAATTAACCTTCTCCTTTCAGAAGCAAAGGAAAGGATTTTGCCAAGGATCTGTTGATAAGCTTGAATTAAGAGCACTTTCTGTAACCATTCAATTTTTGTTTCAAAATGTTTTACATTGTGTTTTGGATCCTTTTGTTCCCGTGCAGCACTGACCCTGCTTTCAGATTTTGGCATGACTTCTTAGTGTTTTTTCATGGTATAATGCTCAGAAACCTAAGTTTCCCTGTTTAACTTTGCCGAGTGAAGGAATCCTACAAAGACCGCCAACTTTCTGGATTCACTTACTGCATCAGCTTTATTATAACACCAAGTGTTATTGAAAATGTAGCTCACCAAATAAAAGACCTTTCTTCCCTCTACGTAAGCAGGGCTTTTTTTGTTCCTGCTGGCACATGCATATGAGCAGACTGCTGCCCTGAACATTACCTTTTTCAGGTAAGAAAAAAGAAAGAAAATAAATCACTTTCTATCAATAGTCCAGGGAAAGATTAAAACCTCGCCCAGAAATGTGACTGTTAATTTACAGAAACCCATAAAAGCCAGGCTGGGTGCCAAGCAGCGCAGCATTATTTGTGCTCCAGCATTCTTTCCCCCTTTATGTTCATCAGTGCATGACTCGTTAGACAACTCTCATTCCATACAGACAGATGAATAATTGTCTCAAGCAGACATGGCTTACAGCCCTCCTAACTTCTCGAATTGACTGGGTAGGCTGTAAGGAGTGGCTTTCTGCTGTATGAAATACATTCTGTAACTTAAAGATCTTTGTAAGTGGGTTTAAGGTTTGGGGTGTTTCATTGAGTCCTGGTAACAGTACAGGACATGATCACACCATGAGCCCCAAAGCATGAAAATGAGAAGGAGCAAAAGAGAACAATCTCACCAAGTACGACCATTAGTATTTGTGGTATTGCTGTAATGAACTGTTTTACTACTCTTATAAACCTTTGCTTGGTGCTTCATGATACTATGAAAGGAATCTGGAAATGAGGAGCCATCATTTACAGCATAATTTTTGGTAAGATCCTGCAGGGATGTGGGCTTGGCCCCCTGCTCCTTAGTATTCATGTCGGAGAACTGAAAGAGTATAAACTCTCTGCTAGTGAAATGCAGTGAAAAATGAGTGGTGTGCTCAAGAAGGCATGGGAAGGGTCAAGTTACACGGGGTGCTGTGGATCAATTGGCAAGGTAAGTTCATTTGGGCAAAGTTATTTTAATATGCAAACTCGTTTATTATGAAACAAAGACAACATGGGTCACACATGATGCGAGACCATATCCCAGAGGGTAGGTCACTGCAGAAGACCTCACCATAGCAGCAGATAACTGGAGTTCCTGGTGCAGGGGAATATCGGAATATGGGACTGGAAGCGACACTACCAGCTGGAAAGCTTCGTCCAGTTTAGCATTCACAATTTTCCAAAAGGTAAAGTGGGGGAAGAAACCCAGAAAAAAGGCAACAGAATAACCTGAATCTTATAAATTAAAGGATTTAAGCAGCTTAATTTTTTTTAGTTTTCCAAAAGAAATACTATTGAACAGAGGCTTCCTGAGAAGACAATTTTTATAAAAGAGGTCTCTCAAATTTACTAGGAAAAGGTCTTGACAGCACCCAGTTACTGGAAGTTGAAATTAGACAAAATCTGACAGCATGTTTAACTGGGATGAGACACTACAACACCTTACACTAACAGAGGTAAGGGACTCTGCCATCACTCCAAGTCTCTAAGTCAAGGTCAGAGACTTTCTAAAATGCATGTTATAGCTCAGATGGATATCAATCCAGGGTGACACTTTAGGCTTAAGTTATATAGTAAGTGAGGCTACATGGTCAGGCACAATGGTGTCGTTACCATAACGGTGATGATACCCATTGAATGTAGGCATTTTCTCCCATTTCTGCTGCTGGGACAATGTGGAATCAGCATGGGGTTTTTGTGTTTTCACCTCACAATTGTACTTCCCTCTCAAAATTTAGATTGAAACACATACAGTAAAGGATTTCTAGAATACAAATTTTCTTCAGAGTGTTCAGATAATCCCTACACTAACATTTTGAATATTCTTTGTATCTGTTAAGGACATACTTTTTATTGCATGTCATCCCCCATCCGTCTACTGACTGGTAAAGGCGACCGTGAAGCTTGGCAGTGCTGGAACCCTTGCCTGCTTGTCTCCTACCTGACTGCATGGTAACCATGACTTTTGAGACGGGTGCTACTAAGAATTAGCAGCAATACTGCATATAATGCTACATAGTTAAGATAGCAATGAGGTCCTAAGTACAGAACATACACACTTCAATGCGTGGCATATATCTCATAGTCAGTCCATTCATAGCTTGCATTTCTTGACACGCATAATGCTGGAGGTGCCTGCACTAAGCTTTGGCAACAGATATGATGGGCTGAAGCCACCAATCACTGTGGCTGGAAGACACAAAGCAAAGCAACAGGTTTCCTACTGATTCTTGGATGTAGCAAGCTGTCCCGTGCCTGGCAAGTGGCTTCTCCAGAATTGCCATGGTGGATGTGCAACATGCATATTAGCACCTGCACAGCAACACATAGTTGACAACCTACCAGTCAACACCAGGAGTCATTTGGGCTTGTGAGGTACCTGCTGCAGGAGAAACTGGAGAGCCTCCTACAGAACCGACAAAGCAACCCAGAAAACATACTGATGGAAAGGAAGGAATAAATCAGTATTCAGGGTTCAGTTCCTGGGATAAGCCTTCAACAGGGCTGCYGTCATTTGTTCTCTGAAAGTAAGATATAGTCCTGTCTCCTTGCATTGCTATTAATCATGTAAAACACACAAGAATATATTAAAAGTCTGATGTTTTTCAAATGACTGTTGAGGCCAAGCAGAAGTAAAAAAGAAGGGAAAGTGAAACAGATGGGAGCAGGTAAAAGTCACAGTATGAACCCCCTGATTTAAAGCTTGACAACAACTCTAGCAATAAGCTAGAGTAACTCTTACCGGGTTTTCAGTCTGGTTGATTCCAATAAGAAAGACGAGCTCAGAGAAGAAAAGGGCAGCCACCAGGTTTTTGTGGATACTGTGCAAGTTGGAACGTAGCGTGCGGATGAGGACCAGCAGTATGAACGTGATCAGCAAAGCCACCAGTGAGATGGATACGGTTGTGTAAGTGACGATCTTCAGAGGAAGCACCTCCCCATTCTGTAGAAAGACAGACTGACAGGACCTCTGGGAGTTTTTCACTCCTTTTGCTCCAATTGAATCTACTACTTGGAAAGTCAATGTTTTCATTACTACTGAGCCAATGTACAGATCTGCTTTAGGACCAACCATTTGCTTTAGGAGTGGACAATGCTACCTCTTAAGTCACTCAACATGTTAAGTGTGTATGGGCAGTACCCAGAGGGAGCAGAGAGTTAAGCAAGAATCCCGGTGAAATTTACGCTGGACTGCCCCTGTTGAGGCTATCCCGAGATGCTGAAAAACCTGTGGTGTTTATGTCATTGTCCCTGCTACTGTAATTCTAGATGGACTTAATATCAAGTGATGCCACAACTACCATGTGTCTGTAATCCTTGTCTCACTCCCTTCTCTGCATGGCTCTCTGCAGCACAGTCTGGCAGAGTTCTGCATTGCCGGCTGCGCCGTGCACCAACCAGGTAAGAAGCTCCTTTCAGCAGACCCAATGGCGGGTGCTGTCAGGCACAGGGTAACGTGCTCCTGACACACTGCAACATGGGATCGATCTGCTGACGACGCTCTGAGTCCCGTTCAAAGCTCAAGCTCTGAATCAAAGCTCTTGAAAAGCAAAGCCCTTGAAAATCGTGAGTCTGGCATCACCCACCTCTCGTTTTGAAATGTCCATCAGGACGGCAAAGCTGGTTATATGGTTGCACTGGCAAGCGATGTGGCTGTGGTTTCTGGAAAACAGCTCACATCCTCTGGAGGACCAGGCACCTGTCCCACCAATCCTGCAGGGAAAAAAAGGCATTTCTGAGAGCCGTCCTCTGATCTCCCCTCGCCTCCTGCTGCTATTGCAGCTCTTCCTGTGCAACCAAAGAGGACTGTAAGTACCAAGACAGAAATATTTATAGCTGTCACCTGCCTGGAAGAATATCATCGACTTAAAAAGCCTTCAGTTCAAGTAGTCTCTGATATGACACTTGGCTTTGCCGGCGAAATTTTGTGGTTTCATAACAATCTGGTTTGAGTTTTTAAAAAAAAAAAATCTTTGCTTTTGGGTCAGTGACCACACAAGCAACGTGGGGAAGTGATTGCACAGAGCAAACTGCCTGTAACAAAGGTAAAAAAATACAAAAACCACAGATACACACGTTCTTGAGACATCTCTATTTCCCTAGATTGAGGCACTGCTTCTAAAACTCTTATGTGAAATATGTTTCAGCAGTAATATGATTTCATCATAGTGTTCCTCTAAAAAGTAGACAAGAAAAGGTTAAAAACAGTAAATAATATTTTCTATCAGGAGATCTCTTGTATTAGCATTGGGGAGAAGCTGCTCCCTTAAAAATTGTTCCCTGTTCAGCCTTGGTTAACTCCAGTGACTTCAGAAATTATTTTGTATCGGTATTAATTATTCTATTCTGAAGTCAATGAGCAATAAAAATAGTCTTGTTGTTACTGAAAGAATTTTTAATTAGATATTACAGGAGATTTTTTTCATTTAGCAATGAAATATTTCTTAAACAGTTTTAATATCATTTTCTCTTGAAAAGTACTCACTTTTTAAAAACTCTTTTGTTACATGCAGTTTAAGAGCTGCTTTTTAACGGTGGCTGTAGGAAGACATAACACAGACAACAATGCCATTGAAGCTGCCAGCAAATAGCTAATAGATGAATCACTTTAGAGCTAATGAGTTATTCAAGCCCATACGATGTTTAAAAATTTATGAAAAAGGACTTGCCATTCCCTCACAGTTGGCAGAATCATCTGTACATAGCAGCAATTACACTTTACATGCAGGCAAATAGAGTAGTTTATTATTGCTAACGTAACAGATTTCTGTTGCCTCTTCGATCCTTTCAATGATATAATCTCCTGAAGCTTTTGACTAGGAGGCAAACATTTCCTAGATTAGTTTGCTCTTTTATTTCCAGCACAGGATATTGCCTTTTAATGGATTTTTCCATAGGTTTACTAGACTTTTTGGATCATTAGGAAACGAGTAACAGTTATTCCTCTTACCCTGGGCAGACAATATCATCCTCTCACTATATACTAGGTTTTATGGTTGAAAATTGCATTATATATGKAATAGTTACAATATTGTGAAATCGTAACATGCGGAGTGTGTAGTTACCTCTCAACACATTTTCTTTTGTTTTATCCACACCCTTGAAATATCTCCAACAGCACTGTGCTGTTTCCACAATGCCATAAGCCCAACAAAACACAAGCATATACAGTTCTTAACATTTTTCACATTTTCAAGAAAAATATGTCGTATCTTTAACTTTACTGAATACAAAAGACCTAAATGAGCCATTTTCAGAGTATTTCATCTTTTCCCTCACACTTCTCTCCTAGAGAGTCAAATACTCCTTGCTTATGTTAGGACTGCTTCCTAACAACTGGAAGAGGTCTAAGATCCCAAAGAAGGTATTTCCTTTCCCTCCAATTTTGCACTAAAACAAACGAAAGCAAATCCACAATAGTTGACGGAATGAAAGGTAAGTTGCTTCTTATCAGTGCAACTGTCTTTGGGTTGACTTTTGATTCAAAAATTTGAGATTCAAAAATTAATAATCTCTACTTATATAATTTTATCTGCAAAACCTCAGTCCTCCTTTTTACCAACATGAAGACTTGCTTTTGTAATTTTTTGCACTGGCCCTGGCTGAGGCATCAAGGGTGGGTGCCTGCTTGCCATGTACTCTGTCCATAGTCACTGGAGTGTAACAGGAGAAGATTCAGCTTATGCAAGAACTGAATCATCTTCTGGAGATGCCCTTCTTAAAAGAGGACTGACTTAGGGACCTCAGACAAGCCATGAATTCAGGCACTGGAGTCAGACTATGCCTGTCCAGATATACATCTGTGGGCAAAAAGCATGAGCAAATAGAGGGAAATTGTGAGATTCATTATTGCTGGGTGAAAATGAACCCTGCAGAACCCTGCAGAAAGGCACTGTGTTTGTTAGAAATCACATGGCTAATCCTTTGTTTGAGGAGTTATGATGATTATTTTCATTTTTCTCAGGTTGGTGGGAAGTGATTACATGGCTCTATTCCACCAGGAATCAGTTGCCAGTTGAATAAACTGAGTAAAAAGGGTTTTCCTCCAGAATTCTCTTCCTGGGTGGAACTTCTCTGCTACTGAGACAGCTGCCATGCACAGCCCTAAAGCAAGCAGGACACATACGTGATGGAGTGATTCCAGAAGACACAGACGGGCTTCGTTCTCTCCTCCGTTTCCAGCATGGCGTACTCCACTATGATGGGCTTTTCCATCAGGTTGGGAGGAAGCTCCCCGTCACTGTGAATGGCTGTGCTCACTACAGGTGTGTTAATAATAGGGCGATTTGGCAATCTGCAGAAGGAGAAAAATTGCAAAATGATCTAAAAGTTAAAATGCAAAGCATTGATTTGGTAGGTTCTGCAAATAAAAGATTTCCAGTAGCTTCCACTCAGAAAATGAAGTAGATGCACCATCAGCCTTCCACACAGCTGTCTTTCCAAAAGCTGCTGGCACTACTGACGTAGTTATTCTCCCACAGTGTACCAGAGGAGGACAAGAGACAGTACTGCAGTGACAACTGCAGCACAGATGACATTTGGTCAGTATAAAAGCAGCTCTGCCTTCCCCACACACTCAGAGCAAGTGGAAGAAGGGATCTGCACAATTCACAAATAGGTTTGAAGTTTACCTCAAGCTCCTTCGGTCAGGATCATAGTTTTCAGGCAGGAGGTGTCCCAGGGATCGGTATATAACGACCATGGCAACAGTATGATGTGTTGAGTCATCTGGATGTCGCTTCTTTCTCTTTGTAAATGCACTTTCAGGGCTTAGCGCATCACTGTTCACCTTAGAGGATAATTTTGGATTTGAAGGCTTCATTGTAGGCACTGCTACGGAATTAACACAAATATTAAATTCTTTCCACACAACTTTGGAGATACCATTTAAACTGGTAATTTTGCCTTGCGAAGATACAGAAATGTTACTGTTGTTATAACTCTAGGCTTATAACACTAACATTGTATTTGATATTTTTAATAACATTTTTAATCAAATAACCATAGAACCATGAATAACCATTTAGTCTAGCTAGAAAATAAGCCATTTCTAAGCTAGAAGATCCAGAAGTATATAAATACTCTGTGCATGATTTAAGGAGAACATTAAAACAATATGCATGCTATTAAATTGCATGTACCTTTATATATGGCAAAGCTAGTGTTATAAATACAACAGTTGGTCACACAGGATTTCTCTCCACTAATTCTGTCATATAATGAGCTTTCAATTTTGACAGTATGTCTTAAAATTCACATTCCCTTTTTCCTTACAGAAAAGATACAAGTCATACAAGCAGGTGCCCTATTTTCTGAGGAAAAAGTCATAAAGATGTATTAGCTTATTCATTATTATGTGTTATCTTCACAAGTGTTACTATTTCCCCATTTGGAGGATATTCAGCCATGGTACGTGTATAATTATTGCACTTCGGGTTACCCTCTCTCTCTTCCCTTGCCCAAGGTAACTTGTGGTTCCTCTCAGCCATCTCCGGGTACTTCAGAGACACTGGGAAGCAGGTACTTGCCCATGTAATCTCCCTCATCACCCATCTCCCTGCACAGCTCAAGACTTTTTATTTGCTGTCAGGTTCTGGTAACACAGCTCCGCTCCCAGATTTGGATTCTCCATCTCTCACACCGCCTCCCTCCATCTCTGCAGGGACTGGGGGAAGGTGGCCGTGGGGCTGCAGGCTCCAGGCAGCCGTCCCGTCCCATCCCATCCTGGTGGGAATGGAGGCAGAGCATTTCTCCCGCATTGACAGGGCGGTTCGAGGGGCCACGAGTGAGACCTGACAGACAGGTACAGCCAGTTATGCAGCCCCCCATGCTTCCCGTCACTGCCGGGAGGCAAAATGCCTCAGAAGTATGCACAGCTGCTCCATCCCTAAATAATGTTCGCTTGTGTAGACGGTTGCCCTGCTCTCACCCTAGTACCACTCCGCTTCATGAGGATTAATCTCGCTCCTTGGGAGCTAGTCAAAATTGCTCTCCGAACGGCAGCAGAAGGGTTTTACCTTTCCTGTCTGAAGGTCTGAACAAAGTGTCAGGGAAGACAACAGATGACTCCAGATCTTTTGGATAATCTTCTTTAATCTCATGAAATCGTGGTATTCTAGCTCCCGTGAAATTAGACTTGTCAAAGATGTCAACAGCAATAACTGTGGGGAAAAAAAGTTTCCCATAAAATTAACTTCAATGCTTTCAAATACAATATTGTGACAAAATGAAACACGACTGAAAGGTTAAAATATCTGCACAATGCAGAGAAGAAATTTACACCCCAAAATATAAAGTCAAATCTAATTTCTCTCAATACTTTAAGTGACAACTAAAAGCTTACATTTCAGCATTTTGTAATTTGATAAATGTAACATTTATTTTGCATAGGCAGTGGAAGGGAATTCACAGAACAGTATCTCATACTAGGAAAACACTACCGCAAACACTGGATATATAGAAATCGCATGTTCCGATTTCAGACTTGCTTCTTGTAGGGAAGGCTAAATTTGCTGCTTCAGAAATATACTTCTTCTGCATCTGTTAAATTGCAAAGTCAGCTAAGCAAAGAAAATAACCTGGATTTTACCTGGACTACTCCTTAGTCCTCCAGTTCTCCTTCCCCTACACTAGCAGTTCCTCTCTGGCTCACCTCATCAGCTCTGCCTGTTATCTCACTGCCAAAATATTTAAAAGCAGCTGAGTTGGCTTGAACTTTCCCATTTAAGAGAAGTCACTGAGTGCCAATTTAGGTGTTCTAATAAAAGTGAGAAGCTGGAAGTCCTGGGGGTAACCCTACACCGAAAGCTGTGATCCACTGCAAGTTTCTATATGAAGAAATATCCAAGTTAAGATCTGCAAATTCCCATTCCTCTCCTAGTCTCTAAATAACTCCCAGATGAGCTGTTAGAAAGCTCCATTAACACCATGTTCACCTGGAAAAACTGTTCAAAAGAAAACAGACCCCTTTCAGGCCAGAGTTGCCTCATCCCTCCCAAGCTCACACATTTTTACTCAGGAAGAGCTGGTTGAAAAAAATCACGATTTACAACCTGCAAGAAATTCTGTTTTTTGTTTTCATTTCAGTTCAGTTGGGTTAAAATGCTGAGCATACTTTTTTCTGAGTGTGAAGATAAAAATATTTTGATTCTGACAGTCCTGAATCAAAAGGCAATGTTTCGGTTTTGGTTTTTTAAACAGAAATCAAACTGTTTCAGTTTGGCTTAGTTCAACAATAATCCGTCCCCCCTGGAGCTGATGCAGGACTTTATAAACTTTGTAGTTAGACTGTCTCATGCCTTTGCTTTTATGCCCCTGTGACTGTGGACATGAAGCACTCTCGGGACAAGGTTTGTAGGCAAACGTAAATTCACTTCTTATACCAATGGGTGTAGTTTGGAAAATAAGACAAGCTTTTGGGTACATAAGCCCTTCTTCAGGTCTGAAATAAAAAMCAGATAGCAATGCTGC
Source organism: Phoebastria nigripes (assembly GCA_035582835.1). NCBI lineage: Eukaryota > Metazoa > Chordata > Aves > Procellariiformes > Diomedeidae > Phoebastria > Phoebastria nigripes. The sequence continues at coordinate 782,263 of JAYKAV010001456.1, read as the reverse complement.
TTGGGAGGGACCTCTGAAGGCCACCCAACTCAGTCTCACCTCCCGCTCAGAGCAGGACTATCACCAACATCCAATCAGCTTAGACTGTCGGTACCTGGGGAGAAAATGAAATAGAGAGGGCAGGGGAGAAAATGGGTAAAGAGGCCAACCAGGCTGTGGTTGCCATGATTCACTTGCACCTGTACCACTGGGACATCTGTGAAGTACATCACAGTCCTGCAAGTGCAGGAACTGCTATCTGCTTATTAGAGGAGGTGTTTACTTTGACAGGTGGGGAAAATATCTGGATACGTCTGATGTTTCCTTCTCAGTTCAGAGCCATTGTGGATATTTTGGATCCCAAGGATTTTGCTCTGATGATGAGTTTTGCAAGGCTGGGAGAGTGTTTGAAGGCTTGGATGGGTAATTCTGAGAAAATACCTTTCAGCATAGGAATTTCTACAGAAGACGATTTTCTGGATAGGTTCCAGGGTAGGAAAGCATGTGAAAATCAGAGGTGTACGATCAATAGTAGGGTTTTTTTCTTGTACTGCAGTAATTCTTCAGGTGGTGGTGGTGTGATTCTTTCAAAAACGTGATCTGCTTATGTTCAACTATACTAGGTGGTCTCAAAAGGCACTACCTTTACTTACAAACTTTGTCCTTCCTACCATCTGTACGCTACTGTGGCTGCAACAAAATGCCACACGGAGCAGTGGCATGGCCCAGAGGGAAAACAGATCAGACATCTGCCAGGAGGCCCCCATGGCAACTGAGAAATATGGATCAAGGCTCAATTGACTTGAAATGAATGCATTGATTAGATTAGAAAATCCAAGTATGTTGTTTCTCAGTGGGTACCATTAAAACAAATAGCTAGCACCTCTATCTAGCACATTTTTAAAGCTCTAATATAAAATGGCAGTTTTCAACACAGATACTCACTCATGTTAGTGGCAACAATGACAAAAGGTCTCATGTACGTTTTCTTCATGTTCTGGGCCACGTTGTTGAAATAGTCCTCGTAGTGCCTGAGCAGGTGAGCGGTGCCACCCTCCGTTCGCTGAATTTGCTCCCAGTGCTCCTTGTTGCTGGGGTCCAGTAGAGCACTACCCACTTTGATAATATTCTGAGAAACAAAGTACAAGCCTAAATTACGAGGCAAACAAAGCGCTGGGTTTCAAGTGAGGAATATTGAAAATGATTGGCATTACTGCCTCAGGTGAGCATATAATGAGATATTTTAACGCAGGCATGTTCTACAGCAGCCTTATGAAAATATGCACACCAGTTACTCACCCTGAGGTTTTTTTGTTACATAAAGCAAATCCCTCCAAACTTTTTATGAGCAAAGTAAACCAAAATTGGAGGCTATAAGAGAACTGCCTACTTTCTTTCCCCTTTAAGACAGGAAACCCAGCAAGAAGACACTGAAGGAAAACCTAACCATACTTTCTTTGCCTCGGAGAGATGAGAGACAAGAAAAGCAGAGTGCTTGGTATGTACATTGAAGAACTCCCCCAGAGAAATCAAAATAATGTGATATGTTAAAAATGAAAAGAAAGCTATAGACAGCAATATTGCTTTCTGTGTTATTTTGATTTTTTTTTTTTTTTTTTACTTTGTTGATTCCTGGATAACTAGGACAACTTACATAGTGAAGAATGACAGGAGCGAATATTAACTTGCATATACAAACTTGAAGATACATAAGAAAACTTAAATTATGTTGTCCTCTCCCCATTTTTATGTTGCTTACAAATGACATTAAAACGGAAGTTCTAGCTGAGGATCTGCCCCTTCTGCCCTTTCTTACAAGAATATCCAAAGGGACCCTCAGGCTGAATGGAAGAAGACCCCAAAAGAAAGTATTAAATGGCTTAAATGGGAAAGGTGTTAAGAAGTTTTTCATCTTGGTGTACATATGAACTACATTGTTGTGTCAAAACCTAATTCCTAAGGTAAACCTAATTAACTACGGTAAAATTTGCATAAATGATGGTAGGAACTAATCACCTCAAGCCCTAAAATAGCCAAGGCAAATATTTGGATACATGTAACCCTTCATTTAGAAGCAGACGGGGAAGATGCTATATTCTCCAAGTATTATCTGAGGTTGCAAGCGTGTATCTGAGAGAAAAGAGGCTGGCAGTATGACTACCTTTATCTAGGGTGAGAAGCACTACATGGTTCCCCAGGAACGCAGGAGACACATGCTGTACTTGGTACCAGGCCTCCTCAGTGTTTCTGAACGTTATTTATGTTTTTTTATTATCTATTTTTCAGACCTCCACCTGAGACTATAAAAAAAAAAAAATTCCTTCTCCCCTTGTGCTCCCTCAGCCTAGGATGTTACCTCCTTTTTCTCATGAGCTTTACTGATTAGTTTTCAAGTCCCTGACCTATCCTAAAAATATTTAGGGAGTTCTTGAAAACATCATCTGTATGAGTTTCAGTGCCAAGTGCAGAGAATAATAAATTAAAACAGAGGTTACCAAACCACTTTTTTTGCTTATTGTTCTTATTTTTACTTAACAAAACATGCTAAAAACAAAGTTCCTTCTCAAGATCTGAATGGGGAAATTCATTCACTCCACAGCCTGCAGGTACAAGTTTGTCAGCACAGTGTTTCCTTACGAAAGGAATAACTGAATCTCTTAAAATCTCGTGCATCTAAAATGTTCAGCGTTTCAGAAGTTCTCCACTCTGTGTTGACTGTACAGCCCAAGACACTAAGGAATTTTCTCAGTCACATTTCCTCCTGCTCCCACCTCCCCAGGGACGTCCTCTCCTGGTGCAGCGTGGCCTTGCACAGGGTCTCTAAGTTCACCCCAAAGTCTGCCTGACCTGGCTGGCCCTCCTGGAGTACTGTGAGCAGTGAGCTGGGTGTAGCACACCTTCAGAGGGAGCCAGACCACCTCTGGCCAGCACAGAGGCCAGTCTTGGCCCGTGGAGGGTCGTTCCAGCATCCCTATGCTGGTGCCCGAGCTCCGGGCTCTGCTAGCACAGGTCCAGCAGGATGTTTTAGCTTGGACTCTGTGCTGTGCCATGGTCAGGATCTTGGAAATAGTATTGGCAAGCATGGACAGCAGTACCCTGCAGCACACATGGGAACAAGGAGAGCTCTACGAGCCTGACAGGTCATCCAACCTTCACGTTTTCAGACCACAGAAAACTCCCAACTTCCTCCACATCTCACATTTTTCCACCACAACTACGTGTCTCCCCCAGACAGGGTGGGTGCTACAGCTTGTCCTCTAGACCTGGTGAGGTCTTTGGTAATAACTGGGTCTTTCATGAATGCTCTGACTAGCAGAAGCCCTCTGGCACACATTTTTGTATGTGTCTGCGTCACTTAAAATATCAATATGGTATGGAGCGTCTTTCAATGTACCAACTCTTTAATAAACATGACTCAAGTGTTTCCAAACTGAATTATAAGAAACCTTCAGAGTCAGTAACTGGCGCAGTTAGTTCACTGCACATTTAAATGAAAATGATCACATTAGGCAGGTTTTCCAACAAAATTTAATATGGTACACAAAGCTATTTTATCCAGGAATAACACATCAACTTGATTTTTTTTTTTCATTTGGGGATTTTTGCTTTTGGTTGTTACTATGATGATATATATTATAACAGCACTTTCTACGATACTTGTATTACACACACATATGTGTGCATATGCACATGCACAACCAACTTTCCATTCTAAATTGAGAAGACTGACTCATTTGTGAAACAGATTAAGCAACTACATGATATTCGCTCCACCTTGGTCAAAGACAAATTTAATTATCCATTGCCATAAAACTTTTAAGGGGAACTGTAAAGGCTCAGCACAGTATATAGTATCTCTCTTACTTCATTGAATTCCACATCCCTCGTGGCTGCCAAGTCAAACCCTTGTTGCTGGCTCTCATACTGGAGGACCCGGATCATCATCTGGTAAGCTGTCCTCACATCGTTGCCATACAAGCTGTGTGTGTATTTGGTGGCATTCTGCAGCGCTCTCACGATCCGTATGGTTTTGTCTCCATCCAACTTGGTCTCATTGTGGTGTAACTTCTCATTCTGAATCAGAAACAAGAAGGAAGAAAAAAAAACAATGATGTATCTTTTTCTTTTCATTCTAGTTACAAAGACAATCATCATTTAGCGATTTTTGGCATAATGGAGTTGTTTGATCAAAATGGTGTTTGTCTTGAGAAAGGGTTGACAGGACAACTCAATGGAAAATGTAACTGAGAGCCAGAAAAGGCAAGGGTCCTGATGGGAAACGAGGGGGTTGAAGGACTCAGTCAAAAGATGGAGTGCAGGGATATCAAACTGGAGTCTGAATTGATGATCATTTACAAAATAAAGGCAAAACTGAGAAAACACAGCTTACCATGATTTTTAGATCCACAAAAGTGCTGGTGGTGCAGTTGAAAAGCTCAGGAGGCAGCCAGCCCTTCTCAATGTTACAATGGCGAACTGCGTTTCCTGAAGGAAACAAAATGTTAATGGTAAATAATGTTCTGAATTGTGCTGGGTAAATCTCATAGATTTCAAATATCCTAGACTTTCAGATTTCCTACATTTTCCAGTTTCTTACAGCAATGCGCATATTTCATTTTCCAAACTGGGATTCCTGTCTGAGAAAAGTTAAAGACTACTAATCTTCATGAATTGTTTTCCTCAGGCTTTAGAGAAAAGTTAGGCAAACTTCAAGATCTGCCCAACTGCTCTGAGCCTCACTGCCCTAACATTCTCAAATGAATTCAGCAATGTATTTATACCAAATATGAGAAACACTGTGCACTTTCTAAATATTTCTGAAAACATATCCCTGCTCAGATTTCTGTGCAATAGCCTATATGGGAAGACTTCCCGAATAAATGCTGTCTTCATGTCAAAACATGCTAGCACCTTCGCACACTGCATGTGGTAAATACTTCAGCCAACACATATAATTGCCTTTTGCCACTTGTGAATGGTCTGTGAGCAGCTTACTGTTTAATTTCGCCTATTACTTTGTACTATTTGTGAAATAATTTTAAAATGTGATTGTTGGCTGTGGATCCTTCACAGTGAATTGCAGGTTATCAAATTCAAAATTTACATTGTGCTAGTTAACTTGCACATAACATATTGCATGTGTCTAAGCCATTTAATTACTAATCTCTAAATAAGAATTACAATTAATTGAACAATATCTAATTATATTATTTCTCTTCCATGAATACAATTAAGCCTCAGGTTCTTAGTCTGAATATTCATTATTACAAAGCTTACTTTTTTTGAGTGTTCTGTAAAAGTCTTAAAACGTGCAATTCCTATAAGTACCCTTGCCTGCTAGCCTATTTACTAGAAGAGACACTGGGGTCAACCACAAGAACAGTGCAGAAAACTTATTTTAATTCAACTTTATACTGTTTAATAATGTAAATATTCTTCACTTAAAAAAAAAAAAAAATCAATTCTATCTCCTAAAATCCTCAGAACGGGAGCTTGGTTGACTACCAMTCTTCTGCACACCTACAGGCAGTGACCTCCCCCCAGTAATATTTGGGGAAGTCACATAACCATTTATAACTCATTGAGCCTGAGGAACGCTTGCAGCAGAGAGTTACCAAGCCCAGAAATGAGCCAGAGGTTTCATTTACCACAGAACAGCCTTCAGAAAAGATTGTGAACTCTGTTTTCAAAAATCTGATGAACATTTTCAGGGACACATGTGAAAAAGCAGACTGTCATTTGCTTGCTGTACAAAATGACACAGCTCACGTGCTTCATAAAATGCATTTTTCAGTTGTCTGAATTATGGGTTAGAGAAAAGATGTTGAGAGATGCAGAGAAAAACGCGAGTTCTGTTGTAACTCCTAGCTTTATTAGCCTGCAACGCTAGTAAAGCAATCATCACATAAGTGATTTTCCTCATTTTATCTTTGCCCAAAGGAGCTGTATCACTAAAGAACATGTACGAGCTGCTAGAAACTAAAAGTTACATGTGTAAGAATTGCTTGATAGAGTAAACAGAAAATAGAAATTGGACTGTGCTTTTTTGAAAATACAGATACAGAATTTCTGTTCTTTACATGTGTTTATCTGCTGCGTTTTTGTATTTAGTTTTTGCTACTACTCCAAATGTATTTTAACAGTTCTTGAGTTTCAGCTAGCTAAACTTTTCTGCTTGTGATATGCACGAGCTATGCTGTAATCTCTAGACCCAATGAATTAACGCCATTCCCTATGTTCACATTTTTTCGCTCTTCCCCCCCCCCCTCAAACAGGCATGTAGATAAAATAGTTAATGTTTTACCCAGGGAACTTACCCACTGATCCCTTAGGACATGGCACAGCAGCTGGCTGGCCAAACTTGGTCTGTGGCCACCAAATACCAGCCTCGAAAGCTTTGGGACAGCCATTATAAATTACTGAAAACAGAAAAAGAAATGATGCAATTTTTCTGACAAGGTAACAATCACAACAAGGAGATATTTCAACCTGCCTAAAGGACTTTCCTGTAATTCCCAAGCCCTGTCAGGATACCTGCCCTCTGCAGTGCCTTCCAAGCTGTAACCCATCAGCTGCTCCTTATCCAGCAGTGCGGGCAGACAGGTACAGGCAGAGGAGAGCTCAGGATGATTATGGGGCTCTGGATTTTGGCTCTGCCTACCTCTGCCTGCTCCTTTATTGTGGCAAAACGTTTCCCTTTCATTTCACCCACACACTGTGGCAAGATGGCTGCTGCAGCAGCTTTGCACTGATGACGGGAGGAGGTGAGTGGGTGAGAGGAAAGGCAGGACGGGCAAGACGGGAAAGAAGGGCAGGGGGCATAAGGTGCGCGGCACAGCCTCTGTGGGCAGAAGGCGTGAGGGCTCTCACCTGCCTCTTCAGCTGCAGCACAGCAATACAATGCTGYACTGGCAGACGAACTCAGGTTTCAAGTAAAATTGGGATTAGTGTTTTGCTCTCCCCACCTAAGCTTGCTATATTTCCATTTGATGAGAATTAAAGAAATATGAGCTTTTTTCTTTTTCCGCAGCCCCCATGAGTCATATTGGCACAGACTTAGGAGGTGGGGTGCATGTTTAGGCTGCTGCAGCTCCCATTGCCCCTGCTGGAGCCAGTCCTTTGGGCTCACGTGAGCACCAGGATGCAGCTGCATGCCCACCACTCTGCACCCCCCATCTCCCCGCTGCTAGCGGCTCTGATCCTGCAACTACAACCCGTCTGATCAGCAGTGCTTGCTGGACAGGAGGTACCTTCACAGCCCTTCATGGTAACTTCGGCAAACGGGTTGTCGCAGCGGTTGCACTGTCGCCCTATGACACCAGGTTTGCAAGGACACTGTCCTGTCTCCATATCGCAGGCGCGCGTGTGGGAGCCAGAGGGGAAGCAGTCGCAGGGGTAGCAGGTGTCACTGCTCTGGGGCCTGTAGTAATTTGCCTACAAAAACCCAAAACAAGAGACACGAGGTATTTGACTTGTATTCCAAATTGCTTGTGTTTCTGAAATCCTGCTCTAGCAGCATGTGCATTATAAAAGGGCTAATTTTGCAAAGCACAGGATAATAATGATATTACTATTAACAGAAAACGTAATAGCTACGGGAAGTGTGTTGTGTTAGCCCTGGCAACGCGGAGAGGCAGAGCTGAGCATGGCTGGGCTGCCCTGTGCCACAGAGACCTGGGGTTTGGACCACCATTTGCAGTGGGGGTGGAGGGCCCACGTTACTCCTTGTGTACTTGCTGCCAGTGCCCAGCAAACTATTCTTGGAGGATTTGCAGTTTTCTCTGCTTTGCAATTCCACTCTTGTATGGCATGAACAAGCCAGTAAGGAAACTTCTTGCACCGTCCATTTATGTTTCATGTACTGGGTGGAGAGCAACCAACGATCACGTATTCAAATCGCATCTGTAAATGCTTTTGATCTGAGGCATTACATGATTACACAAGAGCATGGTGCTGGCACCCCACTGACTTGATTTAACACAACAGTTGCTGTGTGTCCTTCTGGCGTTTCGGAAAGGAGTACGGGGCCAGATTGGTTGCTGCTGGTCTGCACAGGCACAGCTCCTCTGATGTGATTCAAGCCTATTGTAAAACCTATTGTGAGAAGTCCTTTGTAAAACCTTCAGGAGGGAGGTGCCTCCCCTCCTGCATCCCCGTCTGTCCCTGCCTGTCCACGGCAAATTCCTCTTAAACTCGACAGAGCCATCACTGAGGAAAGCATTTAGCCTCTCATATTATTTACCTCTCTCCAGCTGCTAAGCCTTTTGCTGGCCGTTGCACAGGGGAGAGCTTCACCCAGCTGGCCCGAGCTGTTTCATGGCTATTACTCCCTTGTGATGATACACAAAACACCACCGGCACTCCTCTGCACCCAGGTCTGATCTCCCCCGATAAACCAGGCTGCACTTCAGAGAGATGAGAGCCAGGCTTTCATCCTCTCAGTTTTGCTTTCCAAACGCAAATAAGATAAGAGCTGCACAGTATGATTTTGTGAAGGGCGGTGCCAGCAAAATGTTTTAGGTAAAGATTAACTACACTGTGCACATATATATATATGATACAAAGCACAACTTTGTACTCAGATACTCACTTCTTGTAGTTTTTAGTGGTATAGTTACTTTTCAAACTAAAGAAATTTTAACTTTTACGACTGATTTCTTTTGCTTACCTTGCAGTGGCATTCTCCATTGGTCTTATTGCAATCAGAATCAAACCCTTTACTAGTCTCACAATTACATGGGCCACAGATGGGATTTCCCCACCAGCCTCTGGGACAAGGCAGGTCGATCCTATAAAAGTAAATCAAATTGAAAGTAAGTTCTTTTAAGCTTCCTCTTAAAAGGTGTGAAAAAAGAGCTTTGGGCCAAATCTGCACTCAACTCCATCAGCTTATAGAGTGTAATGTATCTCACTGCAGCAGCCAACAATCAATACATATATAAATATATATACACTGTAATAAAAGAAAATAAAGATTATCAGTGCTAAGAAACCCTAGAGGGAATGCTTCTCTAAATGTTTTCAAGACCAGCTCCTCTATGTAAGGAACATACATCTGTATGAGCAAATAAAGTGCGCTTTCCTCTGGGAGAGGGCGATGGGGCCCATGCTGCCTAGTGGAAACGGTCCCGGTACCACCAGCCCCATGCCGGGGAAAGCACTGGCTGGGGCAGGCTGGGCAGCCTGTGTTGGACTGTGCTAGCACTTCAACAGCTCGGGCAACTGCAGGCAGTGCTGAGCCCATGCCCTGGTTTACCTACTGCCACAAACAGCCTCGGGGTACAGCTCCCCAACACTTTCTATCCCACCCCCCATCCCCACGGGTTCCTGTCCCAGCCCTGCTGTGGGCAGCAGTGCTTGCCCAACCTGCGGGGACATCAGCTCAGGTGCAAAGCTGGCTGCAAGCTCACCCTATAAAGAAAAAACCCTACTTTCAGCCAACCTGGCTTTCTCAGCCAGCTCACCAGAGGTCTGAAAAGCCCTGGTCTGCCACAGGGGAGGAGGAGGAGGACACGTGTGGTTGGGGACATAGAAGAAGGAAGGGTGGCAGCTTTGACCCAGACTATGAATCAAAGACTATGATTCAGACTATGAGTGGAGCAGCACAGCTCATCCAAAAGCCACCCCTGCTGAAGGATTTTCGCTGGTTCTGTTTCTTCTGGGTGAGATTCTGAGCAGGTTGTCCCACAGATGCCCCAACACTAGTGCTGGCAAGGAGAGCTCTGGGAAGAACAGCAACCAGGGTCTCTGCTAGCTGGAAGTCTTTGTCAAGCAATAGCCTGAAGGACGACACTGCTGAGTCTGTGATCAGCATAATGCACAAGGAATCCCCTCCCTGCTGCTCATTTTATGAAAGAAAAGCTGTTTGCTGTCTGTTTCAAAGACCACACTGAATTTTATTTACAGTAATTGCCAGGTTTGTACTTCTATGCTTTATAATATCAAAAACCACAACGCTGCACTTGACACGATGTCAGCAGATAATGACAAGGGACAACATCTCTGCATCGCTAATCCAGAGGAATGAAAGATGAATCTGGCAACAGCATGGCCAACATTTGCAAGCCCACACAACAAAAGATGGAGGAAGAAGCTTGTGGTTTTCAAAGGGACGGAAACATCACATGAGCTATTCCTAAACGGGCAGACAAATGCACTTCATTTGCACATCATGAATGGCCCATATTACAGTAAATCAAAGTGCCGTCTCTGGGATAAGAGGAGGTCGGTTGCTGAATGCTTATCTGAGACCAGGAAGCCGGTGACAAGGGAATCAGCATGTTTCCCCTACACAGCAACAGGACATAGGCCTCCTAGACTGTCCAGAAGAGATGGCTTTTTGCCAGCCCAGGAACTAGACCCAAACTGCAAAGCCATTTTATCTGGCCACAGGCCACCTAACTGGGTGCATCGCTCTGTGTGTGTGCTGGGGGAGTTGAAGGAGAGACGCAGAGCAAACTCAGGCCAAGCCCACCACAAGGTACAGGTCAGATGCAGTGCTGTGTAACACAGCACACCTGGTCTAGCCCCTGAGCTGCTGTTGAAGAAAAGCGGCCCCTGAGTATATGGAAGTTTGCCCGGTCTCTTGGAAGAGAGCTCAGGAGTGCCAAAGGGCAGGGAGCCTGCAAATACCATCTACTATGAACACTCAAATTGTAACAGGAAAGCTAACCGAAGCAGAAAAGGAAGGGGGAGGACTGCTGCCTTAGGAGAAGAGGTACCTGGAAGGATCAAGAAACCAAGAACAAAAATAATTCTCTTACTTGCTCTCACAGTACTGTCCATAGTAGCTTTGTCCACATTCACAGGTGTAGCCATGGGATGAGCTAGGTTTGTGCACGCACGTGGAGACATGCTCACATGGGTTCAAGTTACATACATCAACACAGTCTCTCCCAAAGTACCCTGGGGAGACAAGGTCATAAAATTACAGCAACCATTGTAATTTACGATTTGCATGTCTCCAAAAGACCATTTTAAGCTTATACATTAATAACACATCTTCAATAATCAGTAGATTCCCCCTGAGATACTGTCAGAAAGAAGGTACTCTCTTTCCTCTCAGCAAAAAAGATAGTGGGCTGTTCTTTTCGACAGTCTGTTAACATGCTTGAGGCACCCTTGTGCCTTTGGTTCCCAGTTTTATATTCAGGGCATGTGTTACAAATAGTTTTGTATTCTCTCCCTGCATGTATGGGAAGTGACTGTGCTGGGTGCTGACAGCATGTGCTGGCTACATGCACCAAAACAGAGAAAACATTCAAAGTATCTTGATTAGGATGCAGGGTGTGAGACTGAAATCCAACAGCAGAAAAGGCTGGGAAAGAAAAAGACAAAAAAGAAAAAGAAAACAGACAAAAAGAAAAGGGGAGGTGCACAGAAAGAGCCCTTTGGACCAGAGACCGTTCTTCTGTTTGGTTGATATGTTGCCTAGAACAAATGATCCTTAGTCCATGACTGCAGTTTCAAGGGTGCTACAGTAAGACTGAGAAAGATAATACTGATTGGAAGAGGAAGAATCAGAAAATGAGCACTTTGCAAGTATGCTGCTGCTGCTGCCGCCACTGCTCTTCTTCTGATGAGCGCATGAAGATCTCATCCAGCTCCTGGATGCGTGCACGGGATGGTCACCGGGTTACCTGGGTCACAGACGCAGGAGTAGCTGTCCCAGTCGTCACTGCAGTAGCTGTGCTGGGGACATGGGTTGGAATCACAGGGGTTGTCAACTTCACAACCCTCCTTCACGTTGATCTTAATAGCCTGTTTCATGTTGAGTGTAGCTATATTTGTAGATGTCTCTCCCATTCTTACTCCCTGGTGACAAAAGACAATTATTTTTAAATTAGAGTCTTCATTCAGAATATAGTACTATGTGTTTCACTACTTCCATTAATCCTTGAGGCTACATTTTAAAGAAACATCACCTGATGAGCCAAACCCAGTTTTTTTTTCAAATGCTGTTCCCCTGTGAGACCAGATTTGTACCTGGGAAAGTGGGTGGACTTTAATATTTTGATTCTTAGATATTTTGATGGAGGAAACAGAAGTGTTCAGGGATGGATGAAAAAGAAAACCCCACATTTTCACATGGGTATTTTCTTAAAAGTTCAAAGTTTGTTGCTACACTTTTCATTTCATACCTGCATACAGCCATAAAATCCCTGCTGAACAGAGACTTGGTCTCCAGAGACACCTCCCACAATGATGCTTTTCATTTTCAGTCCAGGTAGTTGATTTCCAATCTGCACAGTGCTCTGTTGAGGAAAAGGACAGTCGATAAGAAGCACTATCATCCTCTGTGACACAGACAGCCTACGTTCTGTAGTAATGGAGTCAAGCAGTAGCTGACAGTAGATTACAGAAAAAATATCGAAGCAGTGAGGAGCTAGACATCTGAATGTGGCTTTCTACAGACTTGTTCATAAGATACCTTATCATTAGGCTTAATAAATTAATATAACTTCATTAGGCACAAATCACTGCAGAACATGGCTCACAGCACAAGTATTTGTCCACAATGCTTTATCCTACTTTCTCCTAAAAACATTTCTGTTGTGCTTAGTGGCAAAGATATGATGCTGCCTTACCTGGTACATTCCATAGTCCAAGGACATGACAGCAAGGTACTTGATATCTTTACCATCTTTAGCACTCTTCAGCTCTATTAATAAATGATGCCATTCCCCATCGCTGACTCGCGACTGGCTCATCTTCAAACTAGCAACCTGGTTCAGGCCACTGTAGACTTCAAACTGCACGTAGTTGTTCAGTATCTGTTGAAAAAAAAAATCATGTCTATTTTTTGCTACGTATTTGTATTTGATGTGGAAGGGGGCAGAGGGAAAGATAATAACGTTTCCTAAGACAACCCAAAAGGGAAAAAAGCCCAGACAGTAAAGAAGGGAACACTTGCAATAACTCCTTGTATAACTTTGGACATTCAGACTCTAACTTTCCCTACTGACAAAAAAACCCCAAAACAATCAAGAGACACATTTTTTGCATCTATATTAATGCACACTACTACCTCTGTTTAAAAAAATAATCTTAAACCAACGAATCTGAATTTCACAACGAACTTTTGATCACTGATCTTTTGACCTTTGTAAAAGGCTGAAGAAATAATTTGTATTTATTGATGTGCATTTAGCTGGGTGGACGAAGCTATGTAGTTCATGTGACCATATCCACTGATGGGGGAGAATTTCTTAATTCTTTTCTAACCAAAGGCAGCCACATTTTTACCTGAATGTTGATCTTGGATGCAGCCCCAGCATTGGCTTGCATTAACATGCCATTGACTTTTCGGGTTCTGAACATCAGCCCAATGTACCACGGCACAGAGATGGTAATGTCAAGGTCACTCCAAATGATAATGCTTTCACCACTGAAACGCTGAGGAGAAGGCATTGCTGTAAATCAAAAGACAGGAGAGAAACAGTTGATATCCTTCAGGACAAACGTTAAGAGGAGAAATGACGCTATGTCGCAGTGATGGCGCAAGGTAGCCAGTCCCTCTTCTACTGAGCTATTTTTAATCTACTATGGAGTAAGAGCCAGTCTAGGGGAGTTACTATGAAGCAGCTGATAATACTGTAAATTCACAACCTACCCTTGTTGTGGGGTAGGCACCTTGTCTCGGTGCCTGCACTCAAAGGCAGCACCTCCACACTGCTATGGCATTACACAGGTGAGAGATGTTCCTAGAAAGGTGAGCTCAGGATCTCTACTGATACTGCTGATGAGTGGGTGGACAGAGCAGGAAGTATGAGGGCAACACTTGCTGCAGATGTTTTCAACATATCCTTGATTACCTGCTTCTAATTAACAGATTAAACACAGAGGAAAAGGCTGGGAGGCAACAGGAAATATTAATTAATTATAAATACTCCAGGGCCAGATTATTCAGCTGTCTCAGCTATGCAGCCTTTTCACAGGGAGAAAGCTTGTGTGGAATTGCCTAAATCATCTGCCTTAAATATCTCGAGGTGACAGCTGAAGAGTTGCCCTCCTCTCTAACCTTGCACGAATGCAGCTCCTACACAGAGACACCAGTGACAGCCTTCGATGGAAAGCATTTTACTGAAGGAAAATAGGGGAACACCCACCCTTTGGATTTTTAAAGTAGGCTACCTCAGGTAACAGGAGCTACAGTACCATGGATTAGTTGATCCCACTAATTAGAAGTACAAATTAAGCCATGGGAGCTCTGTGCTATTTGCAGCACCTCATGTGGCACCTCCACCACGTGTGGCACCTTGTAGGGGGACCTGCAGTCAGCCCCTGCCTGATGTCCTCACTCACGGGCATGCTGGTGAAGTTCACAGCAGCTTTTTGCAAGCGGAAGCACGCCTTAGAGACTGGGTACAACCACCATGGATTGGCACCCAGCCTTGTATCTTGTCATGCACTAAGCCCATGTGAATGGTCAGTGAGATGACAGGGGTTAAGTCTCCTTCCTCTTCTGCTCCACGCTACCATATCTGCTGACTCTTCTGGATTTTCTTGTAGTAAGAGACATCATGTGTATACAAATGTGTACATGTTACTTTAAAATGGCAAGTCCTTAGAAAAAGGTAGAGGGACAACATCATAGCAGAAGATGGAGTCAGGTTGATACGAAGTTGCATTTTTTGAAGGAAAAAAACCCCGAACCCCAAATTCTGATATCTCTGCCTTGCCAGTCTCTATAAGAGGAAAGGCTGTGTGTGGGAGAGTGCAGGGGTTGGAGGAAAGTGCTGTCTGCAAGCCCTTCAGCTCTCTATTTGTGAGAAACAAGATGTTAGTGACTAGTGGACTACCACTAGCCAAGCCAGAGGTGTAACTTGACTTGCCCTTCTCTAAGGTGTGGTTACCTGACCACCCCACCCTGGGGTATGCGCAGGCAGCCCCAAAGGGCAGCCCTTCTTCCCCCGTGCTCCAGGCTGTGATCTCCCCTTTGCAGTCACACTCAGTCCTCCATAAATGCTAGTGGGGGCATATGGTGGAACAACTGAAGCTTAGCGTGCTCTTGAAACCCAGACAGCAATTTAAATTGGTTCGCCACCAGACATGGATGTCCCCAGCTTGCTTAAAACTTGAATCCAGTGCTCGAGCTCTGGCTGTCTGGGCCAAGGCATGATCCATCAGCCTGCACTGCACCACATTAATGTAAAAGTAACCGGGACATCAGTATTGAGCACGATCGTTTCCTCCTTCTGCTCCATGTGTGCGAAAGTCAGCCGTCTCCTTCCTCCTCTACCCTGCCGATCTTCACAACGACCTCAACTTCCAAATTCTTTGCTAGTGGTTTTCTAGACCGTTGCTGAGATTTTTAAGTCCACCTGCCTCTGGAGAGCAGAGCCTGGATCCAAACCTTGCAGGCTTCCCACCTGCTGCAGGCTGGGAATGCAGTTTGCAAGCATTTCAGCTCGGCTCCTGGGAGAACTGGACTGGCATGGCAATTAGCCACCTTCTTCCTTTTCTCACCAGTGGTGACTTTCGGTGCTTGCAAATACCATTCCCTTCCCACACCGCCTCCCAGCTCCCCTCCCTTCCCTGGGGCCAGGGTGCACCTTCCCCTGCTAGTAAAACAGAAATCTCCATCCGTCAACCCCCTCTGACCTCCCTCCTCCCCCCAGCCCTCCCCCATGCCTAGGACCATGGAGGGGCTGGTGGCCACATCCGATGTACCCAGACGGGACCTGACCACCCCTGTCACCACGGAGGTGAGTGCACGTGCTTCCAAGCAGAGCATCTCCCTGCCATCGGCGATGCAGTGATGCAAACTAATTATTTTCTCAGGGTTTGTCACTTTGAAGCGCTGCCTGTGTATCTACATACACTTTTAAGAGACTCCTACATTTAAAACGCCATCAGAAAGATGTGAGGGCTAATCACTCTGGAGACAGAGGGCCTTGGGAAACACACTGCCAACATCGGGATGTCACCTGCAGTTTGGGTGTAGGACATGTGACAGCTTATGTTTTGTTGCAAACCTGTGGTGTTCAGCTCAAGGCTAGCGCAATGGCATTAGCCATCTGAGAGCAAGTTGGGCACAGCTGCTAGATCTTCACAGCATTGCAATATCTCAATTTTTAAAAGAATTAAACTACAAAAAAGGTGAAACTCATTTTCCCCTAATTTTATTTCCCTCCTATATGTCAGCAGAGGGAGATGGGAGCTGCCAGAAGGTAAGTCAGCAGGGCCTAGGAGGGTGGTGAAGGTGAAACACCCCATCCTCCCTAGCGCAGACCAGATCCCAGAGTTTCTGAAGACTGGGCAATCGAAAAAGTTGAATTCTTAACTTGCCAAAGCCATTGCTGTCTGTGAACCTGAAGCAGATCCAGCACTGCCAAAGGGATTGAAGAAATGCATCAGCCAATCACTCCTACACAAGAATGCAAATATTCTAGCTAAGACTTTTTAAAAAATAGCTGCCTAATAATAGCTAATGCTGTTAGGATCATATCTGAGCAGTCAAATGAGCAACCTGAAAGCCAGGAGTATCGTGTATCAGTGATTCCTCCCGACTTTAACTTCAGGCTCCTGAAATTTTTGGTCACATTTCAGAAAAATTAATTTCTTTCTTGGCTTGCAATTTTTCCTTAGGGACACTTTGCCCCACCAATATCATCAAAGAAGCAAGCAGCCTGCTGCCCTCAAACTATAAAAAACCCACACAAATTGAGGCATTAGCAAGAACATGGGGTTACCGAACGACAAAGGGGACATGCTGGAATGCACAGCACTGGAGGCAGAGGAGACCGCTGGGTGAGGGGAACAGTGATGCTATGATTGTCATCATCTGTATTACTTGAACTTAAAATGAGTTTCCAGTGATGGCTACAGGGCAGTTCTGAGGTGATTTTCTAAATCCCAAACTTCATGTTTTGGTCTTGACTTTGGGATAAGAAAATGATGAATAAAACACACATTTGATCGAATTTTGAAATTCCATTTCAAAACTGAGATAAAGACAGAAGGAAGGATAGTCTTCGCATGCGATAGCACTACTCCCCATTTACCCCAGTACAGATCACACCAGAGTTGGGCCCTGGCGGTCTCTTAGGAGACATCAGCGTGGGTTTGTACCACAGAGACCAGCCTATCATGAAGAAAACACCAGAACTTCACTGACAAGGATACTTGACATGAGACGCATGGAAAAATCAGATCTTCATACAAACCTGGAGAGCTCAAAATATTTGAGGAGCTGCTATAGAAAGCAGGTACCTCGCTAGGGGCATTAATAGCAGCTCTGGGCTCTGCATGAGGTGGGACATAGGAAGAGGCCTCCATCATTCCTTTCCCCCATCCCTCACCCTGCAGACCCTTATTTCCAAGCCAGAAACTTAACTATGTGTCCTCTCCTCCTAAGCTGCTGCTTCTCAGGCAAGGGGAGAGCAGTTGCTACCACCTAGATCTGGCCCAGGCTGAGGCATACTGTGCTAAAGTGGTTTCCAAATCACTGTAGTGTGTGCATCTCAGCTTGGAGACCTGCTATTCCAGGGTTCACGCCCTGCTGAGAGTAATCAAGAATGTCTGATTAGGGGTAGATACATCAAAAGAACAAAATCCTTGATCACACTGCAAACTATTCTGGGCTAAGTGTCACGGGGGGATAACGGAAACGAACCGCATCTGCATCAGAGGCCAGAATTTGGCCTTCTGTTTATAGGAAACCCATGCCTAGTTTAAGCATGTTTTCTTTCCTAGAAGCCTCCAGGAAGACTCCAAATGAGCAACCCTCCACCAGACGTGGACATGCCACCTTACAGCGGGCAGCCCATTGCTGCACTGACCCCACGGGACCCCTAACGCAGACGACTCCTTGCTTCCTTGGGAAGAAACTAACTGCAAGTTCTTCACGCCCTATAAAACACACCTTCCTCATCCTTTATTAATGAGGTTTTACACATATACGCACATTGTGTTCAATCAAAGAAAAACCCAATAAAATTGAAAGTGCTCGTACTCAGCAGCGACTGCCTTCTTGCCAAGAAAGTGGTGATTAAAACTGCACATTCATCCCTGGTTTGAGTCAAAGCCCAATAAAGTCAGCAGGATTCTTTCCACTGATTTAAAGGGGCTTACGGTCAGGCATTTTTACTATAAACAAATTACTAAATACTGCCAAGTTCTGTGGAACTACTTTGCTCATGTAAGTAAATCAATGAAAGCTGCTGTTATTCATGACAGTATGTCAGCTACCATATTTATTATATAGGCAATCTCTAAAATTATTTCAAATAGATAATGAGTGATTTTTAGTCTTAATTGCAATCTTCTGTAACCTATCCCTTAAGCATCACAGTTTGACATACATGCTATGAGATGTTAATGACGGGTAATGAAACCTGCACATGTGACTACCCATGAAGAGCTCTTTGCACCCTACCTTGCTCGCAGTTTTTCCCTCCGTAGCGTACGGGGCACTCGCAGATGTACGTGTTCCACTTGTTGACGCACGTGCCTCCGTTCTGGCACCAGTTGGTTTCACAATAGTTCCACTGCGCTGCACAGCCTGAAATTCAGGAAAACAGTTACTTTGCATGGTTTTAACAAGAAAAAGGCTCTGAATTATTGTATCTGAGTTTTTACGTAAAAAGAAGACACGACCATTATAGGTTTGGGGTTTTTTTTAATATCCTTGAAGTCAGCGAAGCAAAACGCGGAAGGCAAAAGTTTACGTGAGCTGAGCAATTGTCAAATTCATCAAGACAAATCTATCAAAGGCTATTAAATACAGTCACTGAGCTGTAAATGTCTTGGGACTATGAGAAAATTTTGGGGAAATATCACTGCATGCTTGTCCTGTTTTCATACTCTTCCCCTGGCATCCACTGCTGGAGACAGGCAGATCAACTGGTGCTGTGACTCAGCACCACTGTTCGCAACTTACTGTCATCTAACTGAGACACTAACCAGGGAAAGCCAATGTGCAGTGTTACACAGTGGAGTAAAACTACTATACATCATTGTTTTAAACTATACTGAAACACGTTTCCAAATGAGGAAAAAAAAATCCAAAGAAAACACTTCATGCCCCTCCTGATGTATATTTCCAAAAGATAAAAACTTGTTTTTAAGTAATATTAAGAGACATTACTGTTAAAAAAGGGCTCCAAGACAAAATAGCAATTTGAGGCTTATGCTACGACTCCCTTCTTAATCCATGATCAATGCAACATACCTAAGAACTGCAATTTAGCTCTTACACAGACCTTCAGCAGGGTGAAAGGAAGGGACTCACCACTCTTGCATGTAAAAGCCAGTTTTATGATGATGAGAACATTTTGTACACCAGAACTAATCCTGATCAGGGATCCAGGGACTGGAAACCAAATCAGAAACTCCAACAGGCTGCTTCATGAAGCAGGTTTCAGATTTGGAGGACTGCAGAATTTGATTTGCAGAACAAACATAATTTATGAAAAAGTCATTAAAAACATTGTCTTTTCCATGACCTAATCCCACCGGCTTTCAGAGCAAAGTGACATTTAGAAGGTAATTTAAAAAAAAAGAGGAAAAGTTCATTTAGGAGTAAATTCCTGGGTGAAATTTGTAGCAAAGCAGAAGGTCTAAACAAGTCCGGTCCTTTTCTGCGTGCCACTTAATCCTGTAAGTGTGCACTGTGCCACGTGCTATTGTGTGCGTCCCTAGCATGGGTGCAGACTGCACCTTGCTCAAACAAACGGGGTGCATCGAGCAGGGCTCGATGCAGCTGCACCGGTGATGAGGTGGCAGCGCAATGCCCAGTAGCACTTCAAGCCCCTGGCTGCCACATGGCCCGGGGCAAATGCTTTGCGTTCAGTGGCACTAACAGGGGGACAGGGGCCACTTCAGACCCCTCTGTCCCCTGCCCCTTCCTGGGGTTCCTCCCAGTGCCAGCCCCTTCGACATCCTAAGCCCTGTTACACACACAGCTACGGCAGAGAGCTTTCTCATGTTGACTTTTGAGGCGGTAGTCACTCATACCTGGCAGAGTGCCATTATTGGCGATGAAACTAGCCATGTCGATCGGCTTGCTGTCGATAGAGAGGTTCCTCATGCAGCCGATAAACTGTCTGTTGTGCACTGGGAAATCTTCAGGCAAGTTTGGGACACCACCAAGGAGGAGAGGGCCAGTTAGGTCCAAAGATCTGAAGAAACAAAGAAATGCTCATCATTTCTTGCATATCGTTTGTTTTGTTTTGTTCTTTACCTTACTGCTTCCATAAGCACATTTGAGCTGTTTAGTTTACCCGTGTTGCCATGCACTTCCCTCTGCTACATCAGCACTTCCAGAGCTGGTAATCAAAGGACCTTCCAGAAACACCATAACTTTTAACTTAGGAGCTGTCATACACACACAGAGTCCAATGACCTGTCCCTAACAGTGGCCAATATGAAGAAGAAAATGAAAATTATGGAAAAATGTGCAGCCGCAGGACACTTCTTTCTGACTCCAGTCACCCAGGGGCTGGCTTATGCTCCTCAGCACAGGGGTTGAGATGCTGTAGAATTTGACATAATGACTTAATTATTATACAGTGCCAACCCTTTTTAAACCCTCTGAAGATCTTAGTCTTAATAACATTTGGTGGAGGCAGGTTCCACTGAGTGACTCCACACTGTGTGAGAAGTATATAATTTGGTCATTTTGAATTAGCCCTAATTTTTATGGTCCCTCCTTCTCTTGGGATTTTAGAGCAGCATGTGCATCTCAACGGTCTCTCTGCTACAACTCATTATTTTATATCCGTGCTATGTTGCTTGCTGTCCATCTCCTCTTTAAACCCAATGGTACTAATCTTTTTGGTCTTTCCTCACAGGAAAGATTTTTTAATACCTAATGATTTTTCAGTGGCCTTTTCTGTACCTCCTTTGTTTCTATCTCCTTTTAAGATAGGACTGTTAACTTAAATGATGGAAGTAATAAGCTCTTCAGCCATCCCCTTCGTTAATAAAGTCTAGCATTTTATTTCATAGAATCATAGAATAGTTTGGGTTGGAAGGACCTTTAAAGGTCATCTAGTCCAATGCCCCTGCAATGAGCAGGGACATCTTCAACTAGATCAGGTTGCTCACAGCCCCGTCCAACCTGACCTTGAATGTTTCCAGGGATGGGGCATCTACCACCCCTCTGGGCAACCTGTTCCAGTGTTTCACCACCCACATCATAAAAAATTTCCTCCTTATATCTAGTCTGAATCTACCCTCTTTTAGTTTAAAACCATTCCCCCTTGTCCTGTTGCAACAGGCCCTGCTAAAAAGTTTGCCGCCATCTTTTTTATAAGCCCCCTTTAAGTATTGAAAGGCTGCAATAAGGTCTCCCCAAAGCCTTCTCTTCTCCAGGCTAAACAACCCCAACTCTCTCAGCCTGTCCTCGCAGGAGAGGTGTTCCATCCCCCTGATCATTTTCATGGCCCTCCTCTGGACCCGCTCCAACAGGTCCGTGTCTTTCTTGTGCTGAAGACTCCAGAGCTGGACGCAGTACTCCAGGTGGGGTCTCACCAGAGCAGAATAGAGGGGCAGAATCACCTCCCTCGACCTGCTGGCCACGCTTCTTTTGATGCAGCCCAGGATACRGTTGGCCTTCTGGGCTGTGAGCGCACATTGCYGGCTCACGTCCAGCTTTTCATCCACCAGTACCCCCAAGTCCTTCTCGCCAGGGCTGCTCTCAATCCCTTCATCCCCCGGCCTGTATTGATACTGGGGGTTGCCCCGACCCAGGTGCAGGACCTTGCACTTTATTTGCCCTTCTCTCTACATTTTCATACTGAGTAGATGCTTTTTGGGGACCATCCACACTGACCTCCTGGTCTTTTTTTTTTGCATTTTACAAGGAATTTGGGCATATGTCTGTATCTACACAAAACTCTGGGCATTCCACCCAGTGTATTGACACTTGCAGTAGCCTCTAACAAATTCCATCTACCAAATTAAACCTTATTACTTTTTCTTGTTAAATCATATCTGCTTTTTCAACTTAATTTGCTTAGTGGTTAATCACATACTGTTGACTCTCCCCTGGAAGAAGAGAATGAGTGGAAAACGCAAATATAGGGAATCCTTACTTCTTTGAGCCAGTCTGAGTCCCCTGGGCAGCACAGGTGTAGTTTCCAATGAGGCTCCCGAAGCGCACAGCCACTGCTGTGTCACAGTCATCCACGGTCACCACAGCCACCTTCTCTCCTGAAGGCCCATGAGGAATTCCTAACCGCCCAATGTTGGGCTTCAAGAAATAAATGGCACATATCATACAGTGCTACATACACACGGGATTTAAATGCTGGTTCAGCCAGCTCAGCAACGTACTTCTTATTCCCCAAAGGGGACTAAAATAGGATGTGTAAATAAAATAGCAGAAGTTAAGTTGACCTACGACATCTAGGCAAGAAAAAAACCCAATGGATTACTTTAAAGAGAGTCCATACATGATCAGTGTGATACACAGCATGGTCAGAAGCGGCTTTGGTCTTTTCCACTGCTGAGCCACTTTGGCCCAAATCACTTCAAAGAGGCGTTTCCTTACTTCTGCACAGCAAACTATAATAAATTCTTCTCATTTTGCAACTTTTCACCTCCAGAGAATGAAATCACTTGAATTTTAACATTGTTTCTGCCCAAAGACAGAAAAACATAAAATGATGTAATATCAAAAGTGAGGCTAAAGGCTTAAATCAAATTTTCCCTGATGGGGGTGCTCTGTCAGGGCCACCATAAACCGAGTGCAGGTTCCTATAAAGGCTGTAGCKAAAGGTTGTCCGATGACCAGGAGGGAGCTTAGATGAAGACTACTTGTGCCTGCTGGGAATGCCTCCCAGCTACAAGACAGAGGGCATGGAAACCCACTACCTATGGCTTAGCTGGCTGAGAAGCCCCCTGGTTTCTAGTCACAGGAAAAGAGAGATCATCAACCCAGAGAGTTGGACAACCAAAAATAAGGGATGGATCTGAGCTTGCTCACACAGCCGCTTTGGTCCAGGCATGCAGTGGGTGGTGCATAGAAGATGGGAAGAAAGATGTTTTAGAGTGGCAATAAATGCTCCGGCTTGTCCTGATCTCTGGCTTCACCCAGGCAGTAGGAAACTTCTGCCCACGCACCCACAAAGTGCCCTGGTGAACATGGGCCACAAAACTAGAGTTATCACACTCAGCTTCACACCTCCACCGTTACTGGCTCACTCTGCTAATCACCCTGTTGGCAGGTGTTGTTCTCCCCACTTCAGCAACTACTGACAACCAGGGAAATTCAGTGATTCCAACAGGCAGGAAAGCCTACAGGACCACCAGGAATCCAACCCCAAACACCAAACTTCTGTGCCTCCACCACAAACACATCCTCCATCTCCATTAATTTCCTAACTGACAAGATGTACCTCAGTGTGACTGACAGGAGACCATATCTGCTACACAGAAACTCAAGAGACAGATTCCTCCAGTGGAGAAGTGCATCATGACTGTTAAAAAAGGGCGCATGTATAAACAGCAGCATATCAGCCTCAGTGAAGAACTAGCAAATTCTGTAAGAAAACCGTTTTCCATGTTTAGTGTTCGTAGAGAGCTACAGAGTCCTAATCTACCACTGCTGCAAGATCTCTGAGGACTTTATGGGTACAAGAGAAGCAATGAGCTGAACTCCCCTGGCTTTGCTGCCGTTCCTCTATGGGCAAAGTGACACCTCACAGGAGTGAAGTCACCAGGATCTGACCCAGACACGCGGCGCAACTGAAAGCCAAGAGATACTTTTATGATGTGTTGATCAACAATAGTCGTAACTATATGAAAACGGAAGATGGCTGGGCATCACGCTGTAGTCTGCTGTACACTCGCTTTGAAACATATATTGCTCAATTGCGTACTGAAATCCCTTATTTGTACAGCAAACAAGGAAGCAGTAAGGGGATAAAATGCCTATTCTTTCTGTTTCGCTTGTACACACATAAATTTGTTAAAATACCTAAAGTCACTTTCATCATGTGTAAAGAGATACTGATTTATTTCTAAGAGTAATTATCCCAATGTATAAAAAACACTTTTAAAAGATGTTTCCTGGTGTCAATTCCAGTTGGTAAGTATTTTCCATTTCCTCTACCAAGAACTAACGTGATCACATAGTTTGGCAGTTATACAGTATAAGGTTTTGACCTCTCTTGAGTGATATTAAGGCAGATTTTATTTTTTCCGATACTCCCTGGTCTTTGCCACTGCCTAGCTCGGACAGAAAGGAAGCATACGTATTTTCAGTGCTGAAAATGTTATTGTATGCAATGATGGCAATGTTAGTGAGCAGCTTTTCAAAGTAAATGAAAAAATACATAGAAAATTAACCAACTGACAAGCAGACCTTCCCTTCCAAAATTAAAATGCTTACATTCTGGGTGCTACTTCTATTCATTTGGAGGAATGATTCGATTAACATTTACGTTCTTGTGCTTCACTGAAATAACCTATTGTTTCTTACATGGGAGCCTTGACAAAGGCAGGGTATTTATTCTCACAGCAGGAGGGATCTGCCCAATGTTAATCAAGATTGCAACCTGATGAGACTCAGCAGTTTGCAGCTGCTCCTTCACAGTCAACGAGCTGCAGTGGCAAATTGATTTCCCCCCCTACTTTTATTTAACATAGAAATTGCAAAGTGTTTCTCTAGATGTCGACTAGTCATTGCAGTGCAGACCTCTGGCATCTCTTCATCTCTGATGACCACACATAAGCTGAAGAAGAAACGGAATATTCCGGTGAATGAAAAGAGACCTATTGGCAGTTCAAACCATACTTAGTTCAAACACGTAGTGATTTTCTGGCAGTGTTAAAAGGCCCATTTGACAAAACAGGTTTTTCCCAAAATGGAAGAATATGTTGCTGGGAAAGGAAAGAGAGATTCTCTGAGTGATTTAATGTGACATGGGCTCTTTTTTCTGTTATATGTGGCAAGTACTACGCTACTCATCTTCTCAGCACCTACCGTAGGGAATACTTTATAATTGAAATAACGTGAAATAAATAAAAGACTGGAACAGAGGCAGCCTAAGTTAGGAGTTCCTTCAGAACTGAATCCTGAAACTGATTTTATTCATTTAATATTTTGATTAATACTAAATATAGTTTGCTGGTGACACAAAGGACTTTTAGAGTATCATGCATTAAAAAGAAGAATCACTTTGAATAGCTGAGTCCTAGAAAGAGAATTCCAGACATGAAACTTGGGATCTAATGACAAGAATTTCTATTGCAGGCTTAAAGATCATCAGCTATAAAAGAAGAAAAATAAGAAAAAATTAACTGTATTAATTGACTACAAAAAGATTATAAACCATGGTGTGATTAAAAAATAAAAAAGGCAATACAACAGTGGTTTGTTGCGAAGATGGGTATGAGGGAAATTTTATGACACTGAACAGGATAGAATATTGTGGACAATTTTGATTTCATTTATTAAAAATAACTTCCAAGTAGAGCAGATGCACAGAACTGCAGCCAAGGCAATGGAAAGCTTACCTTATCAAACACACAAAAAAGACTTGACGTGTTTAGCCTAGCAAAGTAAAGGCTAAGGAAGAGTTTTGGAAATGAGAAGATGCCATCACTGCAATGGACACAGTACAAGAACAAATGAGGATAAGATGCCCATGAGTAATGTAAGCTGGAAATCAGCAGGTGATGCCCAGCCATAGGAGGGGTCATCTTTGGGAAAGTAGCAGGGGCGAAAATTASAAAAAAGGACTTAATTTGTTTGTGATTATAGAAACTGGTGTTAGCAAGAGGACTGGCCTACATTTGAAAGAAAATAAGTAACAGTAAGTAGTACTTGGAAAATACACAACAAAGTGAATTGCCACCACTAAATGACAGCACACACACTTACGTTTCAGGCATCATCTTTGCTTCTGTGGAATCCTACTGGAGCAAGACTGATCCCTAACAGTGGGAACGGCTAACACTAACCAGCATTAATTCACACTATTATTTTCTGGAAATATATTCAAGGAGTTAAAAGCCAGACTTTCATCTGGGTACTTAGCAGTCCCTTCTGCCTGTCAGACTCATCTCCTGAAACACCATGCTACCCGAAAGGCAAGTTTCATTAGCTGTGCCAATTCTGCACTCATGAGTAAATGTTCAATGTGGTGTACAGGAATTTACCAGCATGACCCCCATTAATGGTAATGCAAGTCATATAACTGAGTTCCTGCTCACAGGGCTGAAAATTTACTTTGCACTGCCTAACCCTAAAGGCTGCCTTTTTACTTAGTGCTTGTCCAGAAAGAGGTTGGAATTCAAACTTCAAAGACCACATGCTGTAAAACTGAGTAGCAAGAAGAGGTACCAAACAGTGCCAGAGAGAGAACTTGGTCTCCCTTAAACAAACTATGAATTAAGCGGATTCATCCTGGACTCAAAAAAAAGGAAAAAAAAGCAGCCCTGAGTGTTGCAGCGTATTATCACCATCACTTGCAGAAGAGAAAGAAGCAGCCCTGACTCAGGACCCACATGTGAGAGCAGAAGCCACCTACCCTTCTCTCTAACTGTGAAACAAGACAAACCATATTTATGTTCCTCAAATAATGGCAATTAGTACATAAAATCATACACAATGTCAGGAAACTTAACTTTGCCTTTTCGAGCTTTCATGAAGGAGATTAGTGGTTCTGATGTATGGGTGGACAACCTCAAATCTCGTGTCTAACCCATGACATTCTCCCTTGCCCAGACAGAGTCACAGGCAGACTGCGATTGCAGGAATGACAGTCTCCCAGGATGTCTTTTGAAAATTGAAGTTCCCTTTCTGACCATAGCAGAGTTAACAGTGAGACTCATCTACTGTCCTCAGTGGTGACCTGGAGGAGTGACCTTCTCAAGCCTCAAAGGTGCATGTAACTCCCTTCGGCCACCTGCAGTGACTTTCTCAGGTTGCAGTTGACAGCGGAGTGAGAGGACGCCATTGCGAAGGTATTTTACTACCTATGCCAAATCTGATTTTCATGAAACCCAAGTACAGAGCAATGAACGGTTTAGACTTCTCCCCACAACTTCAACAGAAAGAAACACATGTAGATTCTCCCAGGTGCATGTAAAATGCCGAGGAGCTTAATCTGTGAACTTGCGTTTTATAAATGGAGACCAGATAGAGGAGAGAAGGTCATCAAAACACATCTGTTTATAGTTTGCAAATCTACTGCACAAATCTACTCCCGTTCCACTTAAAACATCAGACATGGATATTCTCATGTATCTCAGTTTCATTTGGATCCTCTATTATTTTAAAGTAAATATTTAAACTGCGAGAGCCCACACAGTTACTTATTAAAGACACAGATGGTCTAACGATGCACAGTGAATGGAAAAGACATACAGATTAACAGACAATGGAAGCCTTGTCTTAAATACTTTACTGTTACATTTTTACATTACAAATACTACTGTTTTCAAAAGCCATGATGCAAAATTGTTGGAGAGGTTTAAGCAAATAGTCCGATCTTTGGTAGAATTATTTTGAATTAAACCAGACGAGATACTGTACAGGTAATAGTAATACTACAAAGTGCAAATGTTTGTTTAGTCAATCAGCAGCAGTGATGACACTCAGATTCCTTGATCTCACCCTTTTATTAGTTAATCCACAAGATAATAGGGCTTTTCCAAAGGTCCCACAAGCATTTCCTCCACCAGAAACACCTTTTTCCAACTTCCGTTCTTAGATAAAAAATTGCCACTTGACTTTTCACACAGATGAAAGAGGGAGAGTGGTTTTGGTCAGCCATGGGAAGAGTGTTCCAACTTCACGGATATTCCCTGAACTCAAACTGAAAGCTGTGCTCTCCAGCCCGAACCTCGGCCACGAGGACTTCCGCCTGCTTTAGCCACTCCATTGAGTCTTTTGAAGGAGCTGAGGAGACGATTCAGCAGCAGACTGAGTATGGCCAAGACTTTGAGACACAAACTGGGAACCCTTGCAAATGAGACACAACCCATCTCTTTATGCTTGGCATGAGGAGACCTGTTTTCTTGGGGGACAGATGTAATGTTGCATATCATAAGTACTGCATTTGCTCAGTTCACTGTACACATTAAAAAATATATCTATTTTAGAAAGTTGGTCTTTTAGCAAAATGCTTTGTGTGGCATGGCTTAATATGCAGAGCTTGGCTTGTTTGTCTTTTTAATAAGTGCAAATGTGTAAAAAGAAAAGCCATCCTAAAGTCAGTGCCAGCCTTTCAGTGCTTCCAAGAGTTTGCTTACTGGACAATAGTTACCCTTCTGTTTTTGTTAATCAGTAGCTAATGATTTATTGACTGTTTGGAGTGGTTAAAGGTTAAAAAGAATCTGTTTCCTAGTTATTTTTAATACAAAAAAAGCACTCCTCTGCATTGTTAATGTGCTGGTTCAGACCCCACTGCCCCCGAAAGTGTTGGGTGGAAAATGCCTCACGTTCATACCCTTTGGGGCTCTTTGCTTCCCAACGCTTCCAGCTACAGTAATAATGGGAAAAAATGGAGCAACTGGCATTGGGACCCACTGGAGGCTGCTGCTGGGGCTCCAGCCGCCACCGGGGTCTCCCCTCGCCGGCTCCCTGGTGCTCATTAGGCAGTCCGCCAGCTGCCCCGGCTCCTTCGTTAACCTGCCGGCCTCTGCTCTGCTATCTAACATGGGGAAGGGAGAAACCCCCTCTGATTCCCAGGCGATGCTGTGCTGCTTCAGTGGTCAAAAAGCTCATTAAGGGCCCGCGGTGGCGGCGGTCTCCCTGGGCAAGCGGCCAGAGCCCGCCCCCTGCAAGGAAAATAAATAAATAAACAGGAAAAAACAAACGGGGAAAGCACCATGCTTGCAATCCCAGGGGGAGAGCCTAGGAAATGCTGGGGAAGCTTAGCGCTGTGGCATGGACTTGCAGACCATTCTGATCAATCGGGAAACTCCAAATTAGGCCAGTTTAAGAGAAACCATTAATGTTAATCTCTGCTTTTTAAAGTTTCCCCCTACAGCTTTCCAGAGCACCTTTAAAATAAGGCGGTGTGAAGAACTGAGAATCTTTTACACATCCTGATTAGTCACCAGGGAAAGGCAGGACAAATCATTTCACATAAACCCCTTACTCCTTTGATGTATGTAGCCCCTTTATTCCCGGAATATTTTAATGGCATTTCTTTATACAAACTTGGCTCAAGTCTGTAGAGAAACATGAGAGCCTGTGACAGTGAAAAGGAAAACCAAAAAGCTTCCCATCGGTGAGTCAAAAATGCAAATCCTGAAAAGCCACCAGACCAGTTCCTTTTCCTAGACAAACTCCCTGAAACACCAATCTCAGGATCCAGGCTGGGCCACAAAGTCAAGCGAGTTTTACTAGCCTGATTTGTTATCTCCTTCACAGCCGCATCCAGAAGCTAAACTTTGATATTCAAAGCAGGAGGCTTTCGGCACAGCTATGAGACCTGGCACGCATGAACGGCACTGCCTGAATTGCCGCTGCTTTTTCAGTGGTAGGGCAGAGATGGGGAGCAGCCCTCCTGTCCCACCATGCGGCAATGGCACGGTGAGACTGTGAAAAGCCATGGTTACACACACACGGCATCCAGACGTGTGCCTTCCCTCCACAGAGTGTGACCAGTATCTTCACAAATATCATCCAGCTCCTGCAAAGGGTATATTCTTGCATTTGACTAATTTTGGCAAAGGCTGCTGTAGTGCTGATGGGAAGAATGAGTTTTCCCTGCCTGCAAATGGAAATTTTATCCTCAAATTTGTATTCCCAGATGCTTCTCAGCTCTTTGATGTTGAATCAGTGACACAGCAAGAAGGATCTGTTTTGGCTGCCGAGAGACCATGCCCACTCCTCAAGACAACATCCAGCTTTCTGCGTGGGAGACACCACTCACCACGGTGCTCTGCTGCCGTGGGTCCCCTCGTCCGCCCTCTGAAGCCCACTCCTCCCCTCCGATCTGCCCCTGTGGCTGGTGTGCCTTCTCCCTACCCTCTCCTGCCCTCTGAACCCTTTTTCTGCCTATTTTGCTGCCTCCCTCCCTTCCACCAACCCTTCCACCAACAAGGATGCTCTTCCAGCATCCTTGGAGAACTGGGAGAGGAGAGCACTGGAAGAGCATCCTTGTTCTCCTTCACGTGCTCTCCTTGCCCCATTGAGCAAACCCTTCTCCCTTTGCCACCTGTCCCTATCTACCTGCCAAAGTACCACCCTCAAATATTTTCAGCTTTAGATAAATCTTGTATGTTTTACGACTTAATTTTGCATCCAGGATGCAAATGTAATTGCTGTCAGAGTCCAAGAAATACCTAGAAATAGCACAACATGACACTTATTCACACCAACTAACTCCTCCTCCTTGGACTCATCCCTGGTGCCACCTTGCCAAGCAAACTGCTGCTCAGTGTGGGTGATGGGGACACAACTGTGTCTATAAAATCCAGGAATCCCACAATACTCTGTGGGCTACCTCCACCATGGCTGGATGTTTGTGAGGGTCTCCTGGTACACACAGACCCCTGCATGGCCAGGTAATTGCAAAGCGCTGCTTCCCCTCACTCCACAGACAGATGCAAAATACCTGAAAAGTTACTGTGAATCAGCAAGCTACTGTAGATTTACTGTGTGATTAAACGGAGATAACAGCGCACTTCAAAGCACTTGCACCAAATTCCTGAGGTGCCATTTCAATGACTCCACTGGCTTTGCAGAAGCCCTGCCAGGCTGTGCTGCACAGCACAGCCTTCAAGCACCGTCCTCGGGGCCTTGTGGTGGGCCAACGGCCATTCAGACTCTGCCAGCTCTCATGGAGGTCCCTCGCATCTCCTTAGCCTTCAGGAGGAGCTGAAAATCACCATTTTGGGAGGTGCCATTAAACCTCCAAGGAGTTTCGTGGCATGGAGGTGTTAGATGGCTTGAGTGAACCTGGGCTCAAGGAGCACTGTTGGGTGCCAGGTTCCCCAGGGTGATCTGAGAGCCCCGCACCATGGGGAAAGCCACGCAGCTGTGACCCAGCTCAGGTGTGGGGTGGGCGCAGACCTAGAAGTGGCAGTGCTGTAACTGGGCATGCAAGTCAAGCCTTTTAAAACCTGGGAGGAGCGAGAGGAGTAAGTGCTGAGCAGCCTTGCCAAGGATGAGGCTTGGGTTGGTTTTGACATGACATGGTCCTTACTGTCACTCGCAGAGCGAAAACCCTGGGGATGGTTTCTGAAAAGTTACTGTTTGCATTTGCGTATAAAATCACTGCCACAACAACCAGTGTTTTCAGGCAGTGTTTGCAAACTCTGTGAGAACAACACTTCCAAAAGCAGGTGGGGGAGAGGAGGAGCCAGGCACTGGCTATGCGCTTGACCTCCTCTTCCCCAGCCACCTGAGAGATTTCTCAAAGCTATCATGGAGAACTGAGGAACTTAGGGCTGGGGAGCAGGACACGCTTTGCATCTCAATGACCTCCAAATGACTTTCACTGCTTTACACTTTCATTTCCCAAGACACAGATTTAGAGGCAAGTTATTTGTTATTTCGTGTCAAGACAATGGAATGTCGCACTGCTGCCAAATCCTGATTTCCTTTCCCAGATATCAATCACTTTGCACTTACCCTCTACCAGAAAAAAAAAAAAATCAACAATTACTACTAACTGAAATCCGCATGAATAAATATTGGTGGAATTGCAGGGAGGGGCTTTTAAAGCCCAGGCTCCTGTGTGCCTGTTCTGCAAGGGCAGATCAGCTGCCCCCGTTATACCCACTACCGCCTGCAAGGGCTCCGCAACCACGTCCGAGCAGGACCAAGAAAAATAAGTATTAGCCAGGCAGCCCTTCAATGCTTTTCAGGAGATGTTAGGAACTTAAATGGTTGCCACAGGCCAGACCACAGTCCCACTGAGGGAGCGGTAGATGCTGTGCGAGAGTATAAGAACAGGGCAAATGTGCAGCAACACTTCTCCTGTCCTCCTGGCTCTCGGCTTCTCAGCTGCAATACTGCAGGCTGGAGCTCGAGACGGGTTTTCACAGGATCCTGCCACATTTTATGGACGGAAGGGACTCATGTTATCATCTAATCAGCCTTTTGCCTTATACAAGCACGGAACATCACACAGTGAGTCCTGCCTCAATAACATAGCTTGCACCTGAGCTAAAATTTTCCTTTAGCAAGGGAAATACTGACTTGATTTAAAGATTTCAAAGGACAGCGAGACCATCAGAACTGTGGGCAGATTATCATGCAGATTATATACCTTCACTATTAACGATATTGTATATTATTTCTAATCAGAATCTGCCAAGCTTCAGTTCCTATATATCAAATCTATCGTCTTATCTAGACTAGGACCTTCATTGATGATCCTCTGGATTTGGGTGGAAGAGGATGAATTGGGCCTCAGCAAGGATGAGAGTCTCTGAATCTTCAGCCAGAATGCCAGGAAATGACTCATAAACTGAACTATTTTTACAGAGATTACCTTTTCTCGTGGCATTTTAAAAATTGAGTTCTGAGCATGTAGGAAATGACACGTTTTGCATCCAGACACAAGGAACATATTTTATGTGTTTGACTAGAACAACATTTTGAACTTTAAATGTAAAGACCTGGCATGCATTCAGCAATGGAAAATCTGATTTCCTTCCCTTCCTTTAGATGCTTGTAATTTTAATTGCTGTAGTTTTTTTAAATGACCATGCCCACTAGCACCAAAATACACAGTACAGACAAATAATACAGATGCGTAGCTACAAATTCCTCATACCCTCATACTGTACATGTGCCTCCAGCACCACGTACCATCATGCTTCATAAGTATACAAGCCTGCCCACCAAAAAGCACAATAATCTGCTGATACAGTAACTTTTGTTCTTGTAAGAACATTGTGAAAAACTATCATAACCTGCATCTGGCTACCAATATTGGTAATCCAGTAAAAGCTCCTTGACCTCTTGAGTTGGAAAGTAAATTAAACATGCATGTCCCTCAGGATGCTGGTAGAAATTCTGGTCGTGACTAGCAAAGAAAGTGACTTTTTCATTTGAATTGCTTTTCTTCCTTGTATAACTGAAGAAACCCCAGCAATTTTCTCTGTGAAGAAGAGGTCTTGCACTTATGCAGGTAACCACAGGTAAGTCCTTCTCAAAACTAGAGCTAAAGACTTGACTGTGGTCATGCTCCCTGTGTTTTTGGTGTCCTGCAAACTTTCCCGTGCTTAAGCAGAACTTCTGATCCCATGAAAATGCCGTAGAAGGAAAGGCATCCAGCACAAATTGATGATCTGGTGAAGGATACCATCAGCGCTCCGCTGGAAATTAGCACTGTCCACTGCCTCCTCCTCACCGTGCCACCACTGACCTCCACAACGCTGCAGTACCTCCCACTATTAAATATTAAATATTCACAATGAGATGGTGATAAGGAAATGATAAAATTAGAAATATGGCTAAATCTTAAGTAAGAATATGTGATTTGTTTTAAGAAGAAGCACTAGATTTTAACACACTTTCTGCCTTGCACACTTGAGAGAGCCTTTAAAAGCTTTATTGGCATTTCTTAGAGATATTATGAATTTAGGTTTGGAAATGCAGATCCACAAAATTGTATTTCTCCCTGGAAAAATATGCCCGAGAAGTAGGTTGTTCTTAACTGAATGACATTTTCAGTATTTACAGTACCCCCCAACCCCCCAAATATTTGCTTAACATTGCAATTAATGTTCTGCATTTTTCTTTACCAGACAATGCCAAGCAATGCTAGAGTGGGCCTGTGTTGATCACGGACACTGTAAACACAGCAAGTCACTCTGAGCCAGCAAAATCCAAACTCTGGCAGGCCCACATTTGATCAACAGTGGCATTATCATAATCTTCAACAACTGCATTGTTTATTTAGAAAATCTCCATCAATCCCTTAACAAATTAGTCTGGAAGCCACTGGGAGGATTAACTTCAGAAATTCTCCATCAGATTGCAATTACGTCTGCTCAGATGTCACGAGCGATAGACATTTGCATAAGTCATACCCAGCCTTTATTACTAATTGCATTTGCAGTGATTTGACTTCTGTTGGGGTCTGTCATTTCCAACTGAGTTACAAAACGCAACACTCGGCAGGGGCAACCATGCCCTGGTGCGAGAAGTGCTCCCCAGCACAGAGTGTAATACCTAATACCTATCTAAGAATTTAATTGCCAACCACTTTTCCTGACCATTCAGATTAAGAAGTAAATGACACTGGATGGTGTCCTGGATACTTTCAGGGCAAAGTCTTTCACCTTGGGTCCAACGACTAAAAGTTATGCCTAGCTGGTGGCAGCTATGTGGCTTTTCTCCAAGGAGCTGGCAATCCCTATTCAGCTGCAGGCATGTGCCTGCCTCATAAATCACCCGCGGCGCTGGCAGCCTTGTTGGCAGGCTCAGCAGGGAGACCAAGAGCTGAGCAAACAAGGCTTTCGTGCTGGAACAGGAGCCTCCGGCCCGAGGGGCAGTGCGGCGGCAGGGTGGCATGGGGAAGCCTGTGCTGAGCAGCTGTGCAATGTTCCTGTTCTCCTGTCGGTCCTGGGGGGACAAGGCACCGTGGACTCAGCACTTCTAATGAGAATTAGTCCCCTTTATAGGAGAGAAAGCAGTAACCAGCGTTATCAGTGTCTTTTGACACAGTTGTCACAATCTGAGTTTCACTAAAATGTTGATATCTGCCTTTTTTTTTCCCCCAAAGGCAAAGGGGCGAGATCAATTATTATCCCTGAATAAAGAATAATTATATTTCCATAACAGGTGAATTTGCCATCATCAGAGAGGGTCTGTGTTTTCAGAAGGAAATGAGATAACCTATCTGTCAGCTCCACAGGCACTCAGCACAGGGGCACGTGTGCCGTAGCCAGCAGGGCTTGTGCTCTTCTCCACAGCAGATCGTCAGAGGTTGCTGTATTTCGACCCACCCTTTTCAAAACAAAAAGTGCTACATTAACCTCTCTAACACCAACCAGCACCACTCCCACTGCCTGTGACTGCCCATGCCGCTTGTGCTTATGCAAGGGGTTTGGATTAAAGGGCAGGTCCTGCCTGCCCACAGCAGGGGAACACAAATGGCCACCGAGCTTCCAGGTGTCCACGAGCGCACCAGCATGCAGCCCTGTAGGTCTTGACTTTTAGGGTACGGCTGTGTCACCCCCCCAGTGACTGGTGGCTAGATGAAATGTGGTCCCAGCTGGCTCTTGGGTGGGAGAACAGGGGTAGACCTGAGTTTTCAAAAGGGAAGTTTTGCGTACGCATCCTTAAGTCCTTCAGAAGTACTCTGCCTCTGGCCACTGCTAGGCAGTTGCGTGACACAGGCTCCCAGAATCAAAACAGAGGCTCTAGTAAAACAAAGGCAGTGATGAGTGTTAGAGATTTGCTATAAAGATAATCCTAAAGATAATTCTGCTAATGAGTTGCAGGCATAACGCACGTAAGAGAATGAGAAAATGCAGGGGTTGTACAAGACTGAACCCAAGAGCTTACGTTCACCACATGGTCAGCTGAAGCAGGTGCTCTGTATGAGCAAGGCATGCTCCAGCAAGACACATCACGCGTCTAAGGTAAATTTGTACCATCCTTGCTGCAGTGTGCAACTGCCCCCTTCTCATCTGCTGGTGGCTGCTGCGCACCCCCTGTTCCCACCACCTCTGCAGCTGCCCCGCGAGACTGCTGCTTCCCTGCTCACGTCTCCCTTGGCAGCTCAATGGGTTCATCAGGCTTTCTGTCAAGTCTGTACATTTACTCACCCTTTTCCTTTTGCTAGACCAGAAGCTGCCATTGGACTGGAGATCTGGAAGGCACCTGTGCAGAAAAGCCTTTCAAGCAAAGAAACTGGCTTGATTTTTCTGCTTCATTTAGAAAACGGGGACTCCCCCCAAAAAAAAACCTCAACAAACCCAAAACCCAACAACCGTCCCTTTACATCTCCAGCTTTGCCAGGTAAATGTTGCAATTTTTATCTCAAGGCCTTTGCTCCTGTCCATTATATAAAGTCTTTATCCCGAAGCTGCTAAACATCAGGCCTGTTGTAACGTGCTTCTTACTTCTTGCTTAGTGTCGTGGTTTAACCTCGGTGGGCAGCTAAATGCACAGCCGCTCGCTCACTGCCCCACAGTGGGATGGGGAAGAGAATCAAAAGGGTGAAAGTGAGAAAACTCATGGGTTGAGATAAAGACAGTTTAATAGGGAAAGCAAAAGCTGCATACGCAAGCAAAGCAAAACAAGGAATTCATTCACGACTTCCCATCGGCAGGCAGGTGTCCAGCCATCTCCAGGAAAGCAGGGCTCCATCACATGTAATGGTTACTTGGGAAGACAAACGCCATCACTCCGAACGTCCCCCCCTTCCTCCTTCTTCCCCCAGCCTTATATGCTGAGCATGACGTCATATGGTATGGGATATCCCTTTGGTCAGTTGGGGTTAGCTGTCCCGGCTGTGTCCCCTCCCAACTTCTTGTGCACTCCTAGTCTACTGGGGTAGACCCTAATGGGGCAGTCTGAGGAGCAGAAAAGGCCTTGATGCTGTGTAAGCACTGCTCGGCATTAGCTAAAACATCCTTGTGTTATCAACACTGTTTTGGTCACAAATCCAAAACATAGCCCCATACAAGCTACTATGAAGAAAATTAACTCTATCCCAGCCAAAACCAGTACACTTGGACATGACAAAAATTGCACATGGAGATGGAGACTGTACATGTAGTGAAGGTGGGTGGTTTGGAACAGACCTGCAGATGCTTTTCATTTTAACAGTAAGAGCATTGACAAATACTTCCAATAGGTACACTCTCAATTTATGCCTCTTCAGACATCTATATTCACAGAGCTCCCACACGACATTCCTCTTTCTGACCAACATATTGCCTGACTAACTACAGGAACAGTAGCAAATGAGCCCTGACCTTGCCTGGGGCTGCTTTTTCCTTCCTGTCTTTTCCTCCCTGACCCTGTCCCTCCTTCCACTTCATTCCCCAAGTCCCAGGCAAGTGCAGATGAGATCTGTTCCTCTGTTGCAAGCTGCTTCATCCCAAGCCTACCTGAGCTGGCCACAGTCCCAACTCCACATCGCCCTCAAGACCCTCAGCTGCCCCCAGCTCCATCCAGAACCCAGCAGCCAGGGAAGGCACACAAACTCTGCACAGCAGTGCTCGAGAGACTGCACTGGGAGCAAATGGGGCTCACTGAGGTCTCCCCAGATACAGAGCTGTTTGGTTTTGCCCAGATGTATACCACTTCCTGGCATGGATGGTCAGTCTGTGATCCACAGTACGGAGGATTTGTGGATGCAGACTCAAAATGGTAAGCTCTGCTGGTGCCGTAGCACAGCTGTACAGGCATGGTTAAATAACCCTTCAGGATCAGCTTCGGCTGAGGAACCCACAGGCGAAGGAGAAAGCCGCCCTCCCGCCCACCTGCCCGCCGGCTGAGCCAGCACAAGGGGAGAGCAGCACGCACCCCAGGTATGGAAAATCAATTACAGCGCAGGTCTTGGCACTGAAACAGAGGGTGTTTTGGCACCTGGAAACAGCTTTCAGCCAGTGGGTGAGGGATAGATCCTCCCCGGGAAGGAAAGGTACTGGCAAATTCTAGTGTGCAAGTGGGCTGAGAGCTAAATCTCTAGAGCATTAGCTCAGACTTCGGCGATACTCAAGCTCCAGYTTGCCCCAGATGAAGGCCAGTTAACTCAAGAGAAACCATCACTTACCACAGGCAGGCGATTTTCGAAAGCATACATGAGTCTGATTTAGAGCAATGCACCTCCTGTGCTTTCAATTCACAACGCAC
Source organism: Phoebastria nigripes (assembly GCA_035582835.1). Taxonomy (NCBI): domain Eukaryota; kingdom Metazoa; phylum Chordata; class Aves; order Procellariiformes; family Diomedeidae; genus Phoebastria; species Phoebastria nigripes. Next base: position 744,549 of record JAYKAV010001456.1, on the reverse strand, counting down.
CTAAGATCAGCCCTAAGCAGCCCTCATTTCTTTTAAGTTTATCTCTAACTGAAGAATTTGCCTGTTTTCTCCAGCAGCTGTCTTCACGCTAAACGCAGGTCTGGGCTCTGGCGGGGGGGAAGTGCACAGGGATGGAAAGCAGCAGGTAACTGCTAACTGCAGCCACTGTGAAAGGGTGGGCTACTCCTAAGACAGTCAAGCATCTGAAACAACAACCACGACACTCTTCAGTCTAAAGAAATGCAAGGAAGGAGTAAAAGAATGGCAGCTTACTATCAATTATCAAATATGAGAAGAAACCTTTGCCCATTTATGGAAAAAGGGTAATGTTTGTCCTGAATATGTCATCCCAGGATCCTGCAGGCTCACGTGACCAGTACAGCTGAGATACTCTCCGAGGCACCCATCATTTTACATCTCCTGACCATGGAAGAGGATCCCACATGCACACACTGCCTGGTCTTACAGTCGTTACTTTTGTGAGTCATTCCGTGAGTCATTCAGGGATTTGTTCATCCCATCCCCCAGAATTACTGTACTGCACATCAGTGATAGCATGTTTCTCTCTGCTCTTCTAAGGTTTTCTGTCATTTAGGTAAAATTATCCTGTGCTCCCTCAAACAGATGCAGAAGGAGCTTCTGCCTACAGAACAGTAACGTCCTTAAGCGACTTTGATGTCACATATGTATAAGTAACATATAAGATACACAGTATATAAATATACATGTACATGCCCTTTATAATTAAAGAAACATGTCCATGCGAAAAACATTTTTATCTTGTGCCAAATGATGAATTCTACCCTGAGGTAATGAATCAGGTAAAACATTAACATAAATTTGATGGTATATCTCAAATTCTGAACAAAATTGCGTTTCTATCAGAAGTTTGGGAGAGTGGCTTGAAGTTTTCACTTAATTAAAAACACCACCCACTGCCGAGCTCATTAAAATCTCCTGTCCCAAGCACTGCCTACAATCATACATGATCCTGTACGTGCAATGAATGCCAGATAGTTCATGTGATATTATCGATACTGAGCATCGTTACCATCAAACATCCTGGTGGTTTTGCTCCTATTCCAAACAAATATTAGCATGGCTAAACCTACTGACTGTCACTCATGCCGGCAGGCTCAGGAGAGCCAAAGGACAAGGACCAAACTCCATCAGAGGCTGACCGTACTCTCATCATGTGGAAAGGAAGCACATTACCAAGGCAAAGAGGGCAGCTCACATTGCTGCTGCCCCTTACACCAGCTATCCTGTGAACAAGCAGCAGGTTGCTTCTGCTATTTTTCATCAGTTTTATTTGCCAGGCTGAAATCTTCCCCCTTCTCCCACCTTTCCTTCCAAAATAGTAAAAAAAAATCCCATTTCTTCTAAATTTTTTATCAATATATATACCTCTTGAGAAAGCAGGTCACATATAGGTCACCTTTAATTTAATACCTCCCATTGATTTTAATGGCTGCAAGATCAGGATCCCAGAAGGTAATGTGTTTGAGCTAACAGAGTCAGTGAGTAGCTTTCCTCCCTGCCTTCCCCCCGCTGTCAGCAAACATCTATAATGGCAAGTAACATTGCTAACAGGTAAACTGATACCTTGCTACTGGGTAGCTGACAAGACTTTTAATGTATAACTGAAACTAGAGAATGGTTATAAAACACTCGTAGTTCACTTCTGCTCTCTTATAGCTACTAATTCCTTCCCCTTGGTGTTTTCTCTTCCAGAAATTCAATACAGAGCCAACACTTCCTTAGTACAACATCCATGTGCTTCCCTTAGGCACTCCCACTGAAACCAAGTGTGCCACCTGTTACCAGGGAAGGAAGCATCCATTTCCATTGCTACATGGTAAATGAAACGACAATGCTTCCCTTCCTTCTCTGATACAACCTGTTTCATTACTGCAGCATTTTACAGTGCCTGTACATACCAGGATTTGTAAGAAAGCATCAAATATTTGAGCAGATAGAGAACTGGTTTGATGCTTCTCTGCATCACGGTGCAACACGGTGGCGCAAAGCCGGCTCTGGACTCACCTCTTGCCAATGAGGCTCCAGTCTTTGTCCCTAAGCAGCAGGGGACCCTCATGATAGGGAGTTAAGTATAAAACAACATTTTTCAACAACACTAAAGATAAATATTACCAAGCACATTGCTTCTGAGCTGAGTACAGAAAATAATTTACAGGAGTCACTTCTACACTTACTTCCTATTTCATTATCATCACCAAACTGACTTTGCGCAGCGTGGCAGCATCACCAGGGTGCTGCAGAACTGCGTGCCACATTAAGGAAATAGTTGCTGCAGAAGTTTCCCACCAGAGTTGCCCCCCCACACCCAAGTCACTCACTCCTGGAGTCCAAATTCCAGTGATGCTCAGCCAAATATCATCCACAGAGCTGCAGGTGCCAAAAACCACTCAACCTTTGCTCGTATCCGACCACGATCAACTCAGATTGCAGGAACAGCTTTCAGAGCTGTGAAAACTCATCTACAAAAATTTGCTTTGGATTGAAGTGATTTAGATTACGTATCAAAGCCTGTTAGTCATTCTCCTCAAAAACTAAAGATGAAAAACTAACCTCAGCTGTGATGAAATTTAATACTCCTTATGTGAATTACAGCATTATCTGAAAGCTCCAAAGAAGACCAAACCCTTTTTTTCTTGCTAGATACTGTACAAATGTGGAAAGAAGGAAATAACCTGAATAGTTTCTAGCTTAGTTTTTAAAAAGATACTTTAAAGAAGCTTTTCCAAAACTGCGAAAGAAGGATGAAGCTAAGAGAGTACCTGACCCCAAACGCTTGCTGTGAGCACAACAGGAAATTTTTGAATTGCTATTTATTTGAACCTGCACCACAACATGTCTCTCACATTTCCAGGGCAGGAGGAAAGGGTCCAGCCCGAAGAAGCCTGTCACTGCCCGAGGACACAGTGGTGGGTAGGAAGAGGTCAGGCATAGCTGTAATGACCCCAGCAGCAGGACGAGCAGCCTGGCAGCACTCAGCTGTAGGACTGTGAATAATAAGAAAAGTTTGAGATGTCTGTATGGCTTTTGCTGTGCAAAAAAAGCATAGAAGCGACACAGGAAGGCCCTGATGAATGGATAGGCAGAAGTGATCATATCTGCTAAATAAAGAAAACCTGCCGATGGAGCAAAAGGCAGATGGAGGGAGATGAAACTCAACATGAGTGAGGGATAAGAAAGAGCAGGTATAAACACCTCTTTAAGGGTTTTTTAATGTGGGACATAGACAAACAAATAAAACTGATCTCTACGGGTATCTGGGACGATGGGTTACACATTTCCCATGGACAGCATTGGGAAGGGATGCCTGAAAAGGAGCAAAGACCGGAAGCTCCCTGGGCAAGCAGCTGAACAGAAGAAGGGGCAAGGAGCCCTGTGGGGATGCTCGCGGAGGCAGCCCCTGTGGCCCCGCAGCCAGGGACGGGGTGCTGCTGCAAAACGCCAGAGTGAGCTGGAGGGCAGAGGGAGGGAGGGAGGGGAGTCCAGAAGGGGCTGGAGGTGGGGATCAAACATGAGCTGGAGGCAGGGAGGAGGGAGCCAGCTCAGGGGAGCTGTGCCTGCTCAGGGAGACTGCATGGTGTCTGAGCGGAGAAAAGGGGCTGAAGTAGTGACGGGACGAGGACCTGACACTATGCGGAAGGATTTTGGAAAGAGCGGAAGGATGCAATACCTGCAAAATAAGTGAGTGCATAATTTAAGCAAACTCATGAGTTTTGGGTACTCTGTTATTCAAACACATCTTAGCTGAGTCAAGTTTAGACACAGCATCCCATTTATCTTGGCACAACCCAAATCCCTAAATTATCTCTGTCTTTTCAACCTCCTCACAGGAACTTTTCTTCCAGCTTTGTTAAAACATGAAGTAGCCAAGGAACTGCTTTCCAAACAAATACCAGCCAAGGCGAAGGCTTAACCCTGCTGCAGGGCGCGGCGGGCAGCCCGGCGGGCAGACCTGCAGAGCTGCCCCTGGCTGCCACTGTCCTGCAGCGCCTGCCCCTTTTTTCACTACCAGAGAGCTGGTGCAACATACGCAATTCTCAGATGTGCTGGAAAGTCCTGAGAGCATGCTAAATTCATCTAGGTTAGCATACCCTACTTGTGCCGTTTACTCAATATTGCGAGCTCCCCTCTGCCACCCAAATTTAACCATTCTGGAATAAATACTGCTAAGGGGAAGGTGATGACCTCGGTCTCTAACATGGACAGCAAAGGGCAAAGTGCTGCTCTCCACAAAGTGACCCTGCTTTTCATCACTTTTACATCATGTGAGTGCAAAGGCAATGCTGTCAGTGGTGTTTCCTGGCATGGCCCCTCTGCTCTCCCTCTCTCCCTTGAGTTTCCTCCCGTGCAGCAGGGACTGGCTCGTTCCCCTTCAAAAAACTGAGGCAGAAAAGAAAATGATGACAGGACACATGTGTTAACGATAGGAAAACACCAGCTGCTAACATGGCTTACCTACCAGTCTGCCTGAACAGCAGCAAGCCCTGAAAATGAGGCAGGGTTTATTTTTAACATCTGTGTCAGATCTCTTTGCCTTTTAAAGAGCGTCCTGGGGCTGCCCAGGCCCCTTATCTACTCAGCAGCACTTCAGCGAGCCGCTCCAGTGGCTGTCCCCATGGCTGTGCCCTCCCCTCCTCATCCACCAAGGAGCTTGAAAGCTGGAGTGTCCCTCCGCTGCCTCAGCAAGTGCCGTTTACTCTGCTAAAGTGATTCACCAAGAAATATGCAGACTATGGAAATACAGCATATTGCAGTTTGTAAGGAAGAGCCTCGCAGTGTCCACAGATGCATGCATGGCAACACACCAAGTTTCACTTCTATTTCTCTGTGCTCCGGATAGTACAGAGTATGTTAAGTATATTAAGTACAAAACTTATAAAGTAAGTTTTAAAAAAAACTTTTTTTTGTATAAAATAACTAATAAAAAAGGTTTTTATTTCCTCAATAAAATATCCTTAGGCTAGGAGACCCTATCTAGGAGTCCAAAGAAAATTTTAATCCTCCCATTCAAAGTGCCACACAAACTGTGATGAAAGGATGCAGCGCTGGGAAATAAAGAACTTGCTGATCATATTAATCCTTCATCTTCCATTCAGCTTCCTACACCAGTATCCTGTTTCCTTTTTAACAGCCAACAATGCTCCTCTATTTCCTTATGCGATCCCCCATAATGCTATCATGTCAGACTTAAAAGCAACGCTTCTCAGTAACTAAATGAATTCTCTAATTTTTGTTATAGATTATAGAAGAGCTCTGACATCTATCCGTAAACAGTGACACTGTACACCCTAAAAGCCCGCTCTGGTTCACCACGAAATGGCTGGTTTGCACAAAGCCCCCGCCTTTGGTTCAGTCAAAGTGAACCTGCTCCTGACAGCTACCAAGGGCGCAGCTGTGGGACAGGGACCCTGGAGCCCACCTCTGAGTGCCATGGACTGCGCGCAGTGACGCTTTTTGCATTTCTCTTGCATATCTTTTTACATAGCAGATGAAAAAATGATTTAATAAGATAGCCCTTGACCACTGAAAAGTGTTAACCATTTAATAACCAAATTTTCCAAGCCAGAGAAGCTTGCGTTAGCTAAACTGGTCATTTTAGACAGAAAAGACAGTTATAAGGAAGAATTTTGCTTTGTTTCAGAAAATTCTACACTAGTGGTTTGTAGTTACTACACTGAAGGCTCCTGCACTGCACAATTCTTTAAAAAGATCCAAGTCAGTGAACCAGTTGTTTTAGATACACTGACACTTGTGAGGGTTTAAAGAACTGAAAACTAAAATAGTTCCAAGTACCTGAAAGTTTCCGTGGTAGTACTTCTGAAAAGGATGTACTAGGTCTGATTTTGCTTTCCTGAGACAAAACTCAAAAGCCCTCAGAGGGAATTTTTGTCCCAGGCAAGGTAAGCAAGACCAGCACCATTTGTGCAGAGCTGTAGCAATGTGCCTGGTTAAATAAATAAAATTCAGGTAACCTGCATACATCAGGTTAGAGCTAGATGACCCACGCCTCTATTACTGTACAAATAATAGGCTTATCACCAACACAATTAGTCTTACCTTATTGTAGTACTGCACCTGGACCGAGTGCCACTGCCCATCGCTGACCCCTCCGGGAACGAACGGTGCCACCGTAGTGGTTGTCTCCCCTACAATGGCAGGCAGAAGGGAAAAAATCAGTCAACTTCACTGCAAACTCTGCTCTGCACTAAACCAAAACACAGAGAGACCCTCATCGGGCACAGGATGCAGCCGTCTTCATTAGGGAGGAATTTGGGTTTTTGTCCTGCGGGACAGTAAACATCCCCAGTTTCATGGAATTATTTTGGTGCACAAATACAAAAATAGCTTCTGGCACATTTGGGTGAATTACATTATTTTTTATTATGCTTCTGCAGAACGTGGTAGCAGATGCATTGGGTAGATATAGCTATTGCTGAAGTGGTTGACTGAGGAAAAAATGTACATGAATTTTTCTGCATTTCTGCCAAAAGCAGCACTTTGATTTTTTTTTAATATGATGAGTATCGTGCCAGGATATTTTGTCAGGGAAGGGAAGCCTACTCCTCGTCACAGCTGAGAAAGTGAAATCCAAAAGTACTCTAGTATAAAACCCATGGACGGTAACCTTGGTCCCAACAAAATTTTAGCAGTGATTAATGAAATTATTGGCGGCCTTTCAGTATTTAAATTTGAAAGCAAGACCTTGCCGTTCCAACTGGAAAGTTGAAGCTTTTAAGTCAGGTCTGAGTCAGCAGAACCAGCTCAGTCACCAGGCATATCTGTTCTGAGGTAGCAGCAAAATAAACATTCGTGTTGAAAGTACATAAAAGGCCTGGCACGGAGAAGGGATTGCTAGGTTTCGACTTCTTTTTTTTTTCTCTTTCTTTATTTTTTTTTAAGTTGGAAAAGTCTACATAATAAACCACAGGAAAAATAACTCCCTCCCGTAAGCTAACAAAGTTCACAGTATTGTTGAGCTTAAAATGTGCTTTCTACTCTCTATTTGCAACAAATGCTTTACCCTGTGTGAAGTATTATTCCTGTGTCCCCTACTCTCCTTTAACTCCTATCCTATATACTTGTGTTATTTAAACGATACAGATTTCAGCTTAGCACATTTGACATCTTGCTGTGATGTTTTTTATCATTTAGTGATAAAAAATCTGTGGTAAAAATTGGGCTTTTTATTCAGCCAGCAAGCTTCTGCAAAAGGAAGATCGCTGGTCTCTAGTCCTTTTGCTTTGCTTTCTGTGAAAAAGTTGTTGCAACAGGTAAAACAGTCAGATCAGATGTCCAAAACTTGTACTGTTTGTTAAAAGCCACTTAAAAATATAAAACATAAACCATCTTCCTTCCAAAGAAAATACCATTTGTAATATACAGGACCAGACCTGCTCTCAGGTGCAGTATTACAAATCTAAATTTAGGTTCATGTATTTTAAAGGAGTTCCTCCACATTTAAATCCATATAAGTGCAAGTAGAATTTTTTTTTCTCATTCATCCTCAGGGTACCTTCCGAGCAATTTGATTCAAGTTTAGACAGGCGGAGCAGAGCTACAGAAGAAAGCACATCTCTCCAACTGCAGCATGTTATTTCATTACACTAATCCATTCAAAAGCCTTCCTTAAAATCTAATTTGGACAACTTCGAGGTAATAAAGGGGAAATGAAACTGGGTATCTTCAACCCAAAGGGCACAGATATGCACTTAAGCATCGCTGGTAAATCGACTGGGTCACATAGGATTTACAATGGCGTCTGAGGGCAGCGACCATCACTGGCGATAAGCGTGCAACACCGATGTGTGTTGCACCTCTGCTTCTACTGCTTTACTGCTTGCAACGTCTCACTCTTCACAAAAATAAAGTAAGAGTTGATTAGAGCCCACATGTCTATCCTGAATACGGATAATGGGAAACAACAGGATTATTTCCTGAGTTACATGCCTGGTACAGAGGTACAAGCATCTCACTTGACCTACACGTAACCTCACTTGACCTACACGACAACAGCCCTTCCCAGATATTTGTTTCTGTCCTGATGGAAAACATCCCCTAAACCTGTGACAACTAGAGGTTATCTGCCCTGCTGAGATTTAGTAAAGCCACCAAAGCCTTCCCACCGAACTCACAAACCTGCTCCTGGGCTAAAGCAGGAACGCAAGTGGTCCACCAAGAGGTCCACCAAGAGCCTCAGCAAGCCTGCGGAAGGCCAGGGGGTGATTCCTGGTGGCTTCAACGTGCTTCAACCACGCTGTACAGCTGTGTGCTAACAGCTTCATCTGCTACCCCATCATGGAAATTAGCACAGCTGGGCATGAGTTTTTGGATGAAACTTGGGCTTTTTTAACTTGGGAAACTCTTCTGCTGGTCAGGGTTTGTTCTGATCACACTTGCATCAGGAAGAGCTTTGCCACTGCCAGGGCTGGTTTTCTGGAGGAAACCTCTCCTCTGGGAGAAGGCCATGGTGGCAGGGATACGTGCCACCCTGAGCTTCACTTGCCTTCCCCTCTCTCTGCTCCCACAAGCACCAAAAGACACCGGCTTTGTTCTAGCACAGAAAGCAAGCCAACGCCAAAGCCTCCGTTTCTTGTTTCCTAGTTCACCGTAGCAATGAGTGGGCAGCTTAGTTCTCCTGAATTCCTTGTGGGTTACAGCTTCTTCCAAGGGGACGTGCTTCTACTGCACAGCAGTGGATTCCAGCGACAGCATTGCTCCTCACCAATCCCTAACGATCGGCAGGTAGTTTTCACTTGTCTGCTAGCTTTTCCTTTGGCTTGCGTGTGCTTTTTAGATAACATTTACGCACCTAGTTTCACTGACGGCGTAGTGTAAAAACACATAAACACATGACATTTATCACAGCGTGATAAAATGAAGTCTTGTTTAAGCAAACATTGGCTTGGAGGCCAACTTTCAGGCTATTGCCAATCTTTTATAGTAGTCATAAACTCTGGCTTTTATAACTGGTATGTTGACAAGCTCCTGCCTACAACAGCGAGTGTTACCACCACAAAACGCTACAATGTGGAGTACTTTGCAACGCCCAGCATCACTTGTTCACTGTACAATGTCAGCAGGTTACTCAATTAACGAGGCAGCAAATAGCTGTATAAAATCATTGAAGTACGTTTCCAAATGGGTCGAGAAGATGTCCCGACTGCAAGCAGAAACGCTCGACTCGAGCAACACCTCACCTGCAGAGAACGTGAGCTGGATCTGCTCCTCGATGATCTCCAAGGCAATAAAGTCGTGCTTCTCATTAAAACGCCCATTGTAGAGGAGGAGAGCGTTCCTCTCCCTGGTTGCAAACCTAGAACGCAGAGATGAGGGGTTAGTTCATGCTTAATGGCTTATGAATTAAAGACTGATGGTCAAGTTGCCCAGAAGAAAGACGGCATTGAATTTAGCAGAAAAGCAAGCCTTTGAATCTTTCTTCAGACAGAAAATGATAAAATTGAGGAGTCAGCCGCAGGATAAATCTATTCTTTCCCAATTGACAGAGGCAAGCAAGATGAAAATTACAGAAATCTACTCTGCAGAGATCTGCTGCGGATGCTCACCCTCACAAAGGGTAAAATTAGGCAGAGGCACGATGCAGCGTGAGTATCTGACACTCGCCAAACAGTAGCACTTACTACACTTTGCAAACAGTCCGAAAGCTAGTAAGCATTTTCACAACAAAGGGGGAATACTTGCTGCCTGCTTGCTGTCTAAATGCTACAGGGTACAAGGAGAGTCATCAACTGATTAAAAAGACCTGATGGGGAGGCAAGGGGGAAAGAAACATAAGAGTTACTTTAATAATGTCATGTAGACAATAAGGGTTCATCAATCAACAGGTCAGTCAATTGGAGGAAGGAAAATAAACACTTAAATGATTCCACTAAATCAGTGCCAATGGGTGTTTTTTGGTTTTATTTTTCTTGTGCTTCTAGTATGGGATGTATCATACCCTTCCTGCAGAAAAAGAGGCGACACCACTTTTAAAAAAGCCTGGGTTTTTTTGTCAGCACAGAACTTTTTTTACAAATTTCTGCATGTTGTGTGTATTTTATCATTTTTAATTGAATCCTATTATCTTTGGGGATTTACACACAGCTTTCATCTACTTAGAAATGCAAAAAATTTATTACACTTTACATAAACATTTTTACAAAGATTAATATTATATAAAGAGAGAAAGAGAGAGAAACCATGGGAATTTCTTGTGTTTCCAAATGGCAGTGTAGTTTGATTTTGTATCCTGAACTTCAGGAAATAGGCCTGATTTAAATTAACCCACTTTTCCTACAAATGAATCAAATGCTGAACACAACTAATGAAAACTGCCTTCCACGGACAGAAGAAATGATTCATGTGTCTGTCATGTCACATCTACTAGCAAGACTCTCATGCGATGCAACAAAACCTACATTCAGAGAATGTGAAAGAAGCAGTATTTCAGAACATCAAGGTCTGGTATTTTGAAATAAAAAATTTAAAACCAAAGAATATTTTTTAACAGAAGTTGTTTGTCAGACATATGTATGTTGTGGATCACACCGAGTAGAGACCTTTCAGAACCAGGAGCCTGAATTTGAGCTACATGGAAATGGGAATTTTTACTCCATACATTTTTTAATATTTTTGAAGGAGAATGAATTGTTCTGGTTCAAAAAAAAGAAGTCAAAATTTTGACATTTCCAATAAAATACAAACTCCAAAGAATATCCATTATAGTCCATCAAAATATTATACTACTGATTTGATTACTTTTAATCAATTTTGAAATATATCTTTATTTCTAAGTTTATTTAACATAATATAAAATAATATTATAGAAGTAAAAGGCAAACTAAATGAATTAAGACAATACCGTTGAAATATTTCAATATTATCAGAACACTGATCTGGTTTTCACTTTTCACCATCAAACATTTCATCCAAAGGAATACAGTTCCTGTAAAGCATTTCCCAAGACTGCATTTTTCAGTGGATAACTGCTTCTTCAAAACTTTTTTGATCAGATCTATCCAGAATATATATGAGCAAAAGAAATGAGAATAATATGAGTGATGCTTCTTTAGTGGGCAGAAAGACTTAGTTTGATCAGCAATGACAGGAACCTTAGTTCTGTTTGAATATATTTTTCTGATATGGTTACAATTCTCTACCATCATTTTAATTATTAAACTATTACTTATTAAACTACTAAATTATTAAGCTATTTTTTGTATTTCTTTACTCCATGTGTGCTCAGTTCCATTCTTTGCCACTAGTCAAAAGCATCTTGTGTGTCATACTAATAGTTAAAGCACTACTACTTTTGAACTTGTCTGGTTATCACCAGCAGGGGAAAAAAAAACCTGTTTTTTAATAGAAGGGATATTTTTAATCTCAGGACATAGGAAACAAAAGACACTTTCTCAGAGAATTTTGAATAAATAGTGAGAAAACCTCTTCACTGACAGTGTCTCTTGGAGTGAAGGAGTAGCAAGTGTTGGAAGGAAGCAAGGAAGACGTATAATGTTGGGAGCAGAAAGACATGCCTGGTCAGTACCCTAAATACTTTTTTTAAAAAATCACATTTTAGTTATGAGACTGGACAATGCAAACATCCTGCTCTTTGCCAGGAGCAGGTCATGAGTCACTTGAGGCTGAGGGAAGCTAGAAACCCTGGGATTTTATGAATGCTCCCAGATCACAAAATATGTAATTGCAAATCGTCTTCTAGTCAAACTGCTAATTCTTGCTTATCACAAACACATAATGTTTTCCACCTGCACTGAAGGATAATAAAAGCCAAAGAAATAACAAGTGTAAATAAAAGTGAACTTCAGGTATGAAAAGCTAAACGTGTCGTTATCACAGACAGTGTGGGATGAACCCCATGATGGTCTAGACTTTTTGTAATCACACTGAGTGGACTGAACAGTGTTTAGCTCATGACTAAATATGCCATCTTGGTTTTAAAGATGGTGAAGAAACCCTGGTGTAAGCACTACCTTGCTACAGTAGTTTGCTGTTTCTTAATAACCCCTACACAGAGCGTTTGAGTCACTTTAACTTGAAGCACTACACGTCAAAGATCTCTTCCTGAAAGCCTGAAAAATGACACCACGTGGCAGCAGGGACAAGCCAAGGGTAGTGCAGGTAATTTATGCTGGCAGCCAGCCCAGACCGCTCCTTTGTTTGCACTCACTGTAGGTCTGACAAGTCCAACAGAGCCTTTTGCTCCTCAGCTTTTCCGTGTACTTAGATCTGATGGTCTAAAACGATCTTCACCGACACAACTCTTCCTTGCCTCGACTCGCGTGCAAACCATGCCTGCGCTTTCTGATTTAACCAAAATGTCAAGATTCCATAAAATGTCAGACCTTAGGATTAAGGCAGATAAAGGATAAAATGGAAAAAAAGCTGCCTGGCTCCTGACAGATGTAAAACGCCAGGTAACTGCCGGGTGCTGGATGGGACGCGTGCCTGGTGGTGTCCTCCCTGAGCACCTTCTCTGGACAGACGCACAAACACGTCTGTCATTGCGGCTGTTGTTGTGCCTATCAACAAATCCACAGCCTTGCCCTTTGGGGTCAGGGCTAACACATTTTGTGCTATTTACTCACAGTCAGCCGTGAGGGAGAACCAAAGGTTGATCCTGACTGGCTAAACCATGGGAAAGCTGCAAACCCACACCCTCTCTGAAGAAGAGGCATGTGTGCACCTGGAGCTCTGGCTCCACGGTAGGCAAGCCCTATGCCTGACCCAAGAAGTCTTCTCCAGAAGAGGGTTTTTTCCCCTGCGATGCGTGAGTTGGGGGAGGAGAGCCCTGGTCCACGCAGCACGGCTGCCATCATCGCTCCCCTCACCTCCCTGCGTGCCCCCATGGGAAAAGTGACAGCCAGCCCAGGAGAAGACTGTCCAACATGGGGACATTGGGGCAGATGGGATGGGGATGAGGCTGGTTGTGCATGGCAGCCGGGATGGGACCAGAAGCAGAAGCTGGGTGTGAAGGCCAAGAGAAGCGAGGCGAGGAGCAGGGACAGTTGCAGTTGTCCCAAGCTCAAAGCTGGGAACCAGCGGAGAGCAAGGACCTGAGGAGGACCAGCCTGTGCTCAGCCATGGCCTGAGGAGACCAGGTCCTCTCACAGGCCGGGAAACAGGAGAGGGGAAGAGCGCTCCCAAACAAGCAGCACGAACTAGCAGCCTGCGCCTGAAAGTCAGGAGGCCACAGGCACAACTAGAAAAACACCCGACACGCCTGAGAGGCGGCAAACCCACCACCTACCCTCGGCTGAGGGCTGCTGAGAGGCGGCCAGAGAGGCCCTGGTGTCCCCACTCTCCACACCATCATCCCGTGTTGCAGCAGAGGAAGGTCGGGAGTTAGCACCTCAGCAGCATCCTCAGCAGGGCAGAAACCAAATGCTTTCAAACAACACGATTGCGCCCCACTCGCAGGAGTCACTGTCAGAAATACCCAGAGTGACCTCTACACGTAGATAATTCGTTTGGTGACAATATTTAAAAAACACCCCCAAGCTCAGGTGGAGAAGCCACCAGCCACAGAGCCCTTCCCCACCGGGACTTACATGAGGGAGACGGTGAAGTGGAAGCGCTGCCGCAGCCCCTTGAAGGTGATGAAGGACTGTGGTGGGAAGCTCCTGGTGGTCATCTCGCAGTATGGCCGCTCGTATTCACCCGGGGGACACTCACACTTGAAGCCCCCAATGAGCAGGTTCACGCAGGTTCCTCCGTTCTTACACACCCCCGGAGCACAGCGGCCGGAGCGAGCGTTCACCTCGCAGTACTCTCCTGCAAGGGGAGAAGCAGACGTCAGGGAAGGCGACACCTCACCGCAGCAGCAAGCTGTGACACTCAGCTACCCAAGTGTTTCTGATAAAGGTTAAGCTGCTTCCAAACTTCTGCACCTGACCCCCTCCACAATCGAGGTATGAGCCTGTAATTGCAGGGGGGTAAGGACGCTGCATCGTCTTTCAAGCCTGAATTTTCAGGGGGGTGCGGGATATGATTTGCTGAGCAATACTCTTGCAAATATCCAACAACATTGGCCCCGGTTTTCAGATTCCTTGGCCGGTTCCAGACCTGGTGATAAAATATAAAGCTGGTGACAGATAGATCTATATGGGGGGAGGTAACACTACCAGTTAAAACCTTGCATGCTCCCTGTCAACCAAAATACGTGTAAATTGTTCCGGCGTTTGACTATGGGCTGGAAATTGTGTAAACAGGTAAGTGTTTGCATTTTGCCTCGAGTGGAATTTGGCTTTGCTGCCCATGGCAGCAGTAGGGCACGGCTGAGCTCATGACAACGCTTGCAAAATGTTTATAGAAAGAATAAGCAGGATGCCAATGACATACGTATTGCTTCCACGTTTTCCTATGTATCCTGCAGGTGACAGCCATTTTCTGAACCTTTCAGAGATGTGCGCAGTAACTCTCCACGGAAGTTACAGATTCTGCATACCGCTTGCTGAAGCTGTCTTTCCCCCCAAATGCTTTGACTTTATTCTATTCAAAAGTCTGTATATCAAGATGTGTTAAATGCAAGTACTAAAGAATCAGGTGTCTTGCTTTGTATGTAAGCTGTATTTTTTCCTGCATTTGCCCAAAATCTGAGAGTGAATCACAATTTAAAAAAATAATTTGTGATAATAATAATTTGCGATAATGATTTGTGTTCATAATGTAGAGAGAATATCCACTTAAAAAATCTGTGATTGGGACAAAAGCAGCTGCTGAATTAATCATTGTACAGAAAGCTAAACCCTCTCTGTGAGTTAATTAGTTAACATTTATGTTTTGGCATGTGTCTTCCTGAGATATAAAGCGTGTTCAGATCCTGCACATAAAATTGTTCAGAGAAATTGAAGATGGCATATATAATTGAATTTTGCCCAGTAACAATGTCTGAGGAATAAACGTACAGCAAAACAACACAACACAGCCAGCTAAAGGAATGAATACATTTGCAACAATTCAATATTTGCATGATTACTCGCTACCAGATTATACAATTACATTAATTCAAGCACAGTTAAAACTGTGCAAATGCATTCCTGGAGGAAAGTAAAAGCAGCGGGAGCTGTGGGCAGTGACTCACAAACAAAGGCAAATTAAAACTGAAAGTTTTGCTCCAGTCGCTGCTCCCGCAGCCCTGCTCCCACAGGTTCCCATGCCAAAGCTGTCCGGGCTGGGCGGCAGGCTGCAGC
Source organism: Phoebastria nigripes (assembly GCA_035582835.1). Classification (NCBI taxonomy): domain Eukaryota; kingdom Metazoa; phylum Chordata; class Aves; order Procellariiformes; family Diomedeidae; genus Phoebastria; species Phoebastria nigripes. The sequence goes on along the minus strand of JAYKAV010001456.1, from coordinate 729,304 downwards.
GAGCAGTATTGCCACATCCAGACCTGGATCTGCATCTCTCTTCTACGCCAGGCTGTAAACTGCAATGGTTTGCAGCTGGTTTAGCCACTGCCCCAGGGATAGCGATCTCTGAGACAAGGTGAGGTAGATAGCCTGGCCATTTCAGCTCTCCAGCTTTGCTGCCTTTCTCCTCTCGCATCAGTATCACGTGCCTTTCAGGCAGGTATGATGCACGCCAGCAAAATGCAGGAGCAAACACGAGTGCTGTGATCATGCAGTCAGCCAAATGCACGCCCCATCCAGGTGGGCTCAGCTCCGGAGGACAGACCTCTGGCCCCGCTCCGTGCTCCCCGTGACGAGCGGAGCCATTCATTGTACAACTGCCTCCTGACAAGCGCATTTGTGGGTACCTCCTGGTGAACAATATACTGGGGTGTTTTGGTATATTTAAAAAGGATGTAACACAAAGCACAGGGGAGCTGAACACATCTCTCTATAATAATACTCAAAGTTAACAAATTATGAAACAAATCTTTCCTGTCATCCTACAGGGAGTGCAAGCCAAAACCTCTGAAGTAATAAACTATATAGCTAAGAGTTCAACTCCAAGCCTGTGCTTAGAGCTTTTCTGGTTCAGCACTGATGCTCCTACGTTCTCACTTTAACATATTAAGATGAAATGCTGTGAAAACCACTTGATAAATATCTTTCTGTTTCCATTTATTAACTGTGAGTATCAGGCAAGATTATGTGAATACACCCTCCTTGATACTTTAAAATGCTCTACAATGTGTTTCTTTTGGGAGAAATTGTATATATCATCCAAGACAGAAAATTCCCTCAGTGTATTGGATATGCCAAACAAAGCGCACACACACATCAGATGCTGTAAGAGGACACTACAGAAAGCACTTCTTGATGATTCGCTGCACAAGCACAGCCAATCCCCCTTAACACACACACACATCTTGTGTACCAAAACTCTCAAAAAAATGGAAGAACACAATTCCTATAGAAAGACTAAACACAGGTTTGTCACTTTAAAAAAAGTAGTAGGATATTTTGTGAAATAACTCTCCAACTCAGAGAGGAATGTAATCTTCAAGACTTTCTGAAAACAGAATGATATATTTGGCAAAAGCAAATAACGCATAGGCTTGAATACACAGGGAGAAAAAGGAGTGAGCTAAAAGGGGAGATTCCTGGCACTGCAGCATGCTGTGGAAATGCCATGGCAATACGGAGGAGAAATATAAAAGCCTAACCTGGAAGTCATTGATGGTTCTGTATTAATTCTGTGATATAACAAGAATGTATAGACCATTTGTTTAGATACCTATACAAGCATAAAACTACTTAAGAGAAAAGAACACGTACAGAAAAGTTCTATTGAATTATGTTTATTACTGCTTTTCATTATGATGCTTAAAGAAGTAATTTAAAAGAATGTAGTTCAACTTTAAGTAAGATCCTTTGTCCTATATTCATTCAGCTGTAGCACCATTGATGTCCCAGTTACTAAAATTATCCTGAATTCTCTTTAGTCTGTAATGTAAATGAGAACTGCATTCTTTGATGGTGAATTTTCGTATTTCATGTATATTTACCAAAACATATTAAAACAGTGGTTTTGAAATCTCTACAGAAACTCCAAGACATCACTGTGCTTCAAGGCACAAAGGTCTACCAAGAAACTTGATAAATCCCTATCCATCCTTTTTTTCCAAAAGTAAAAAAAGTGCCTGAAATATTTAGAAACATATTTGGCTTTATGAAGTAGCCATCTGAGCAAGTGTTCAAAGCAGGGCTTTGATCAGGAGCACCTAACCCTTTTTGGCCACACAACACACCTTTGTGTGGCTCTTGGGTTTGTCACTTCCAAGGGCGGCCACCTCATCCCGGACACATTGCCGTCCCACAGCACTGCCCTGCGGGAGCTTTGAGGCACAGCCTGAAAAGCGCCCTCAAAATTTGAACCGAAGCCTGCATGGACTTGAAGGATGGGCTGGTTGCTGGCTGGAGCCGGAGTCGGAAGGCCCTAAGGGAAGAGCTATTTGAGGAGCTGAAAAGGAAGGGATCTGCATCCGCCAGCCTTTGGGATGAAAAGCGCCTGTGTGCCTGCTCGCAGCTGAAGGTCGGAGGGCTGGGACGCGCTGTCGGAGGGGATGTCTCGCAGTCCGGTGGGAAAAAATAGTACAGAAGGAGGGAGAGCTGCTGTGCAGCAAGGGTCTGGAGGGGCTCGGGTGATAAGAGCACAGCCCAGATAGCCGCCGCACACAGCCTGGGGACGGTCTGTGACACTGGCGATGCCGGAATGGCTCACCCCCTCATCCAGCCCGTGAAACTCCTCTTCACTCCTCATGGCATTCCCTTTGCTAATATAATTTCATTTTTCACACTGGCCGGCATTTTAGGAATCACTTAAAAAACTAGTTATATATCACAACTCTGTGAAATCCAAGCAGGAGACATGAAGCTTAGTCCTTCCAGCTGCTACATCTAAAGCATGCACTGTCAGATAACACGGGCCATGGCCGCCTGTTATCTGCTGGGAGATTCTTGGGCTTTGAAAAAATCCTGGCCCAAGCCAGCAAATGGTTTACTGTTACACGACAGTAGCTGATCTTATACGCTCTCAATTAACATTGATGACTCTTAAAGCTACAAGTCTTGTGGCTTTTACACAGCCCTTCAGGTAGTGCTTCCCGGTTTTAAAGCCCTTGAGATCACAACGTGATAGTTGCTTTCAACACTGCTTCCTACTCTCAACCATCATATATCTCTTCTCCAATTTTAGGACTAACTTTATGGAGACGTTAATCATAAAATTTCTCCTATTAATTTTATGTAAGTGAGGACACCACGATATCAGATGTAACATAACCAGAACAGGCAAAGCAAAAGACTGGCTAGAAGATTTGGTCTTCCTCCGACCTATTCCAAGTAAAGTAATGGAAGAGTTTAACAAAAACAATAAATGATGATAAAAAAGTGAAAAGAAATACAAATAAGCTATCTGAAAAATGAAAAAATAATCTCACAATTGCAAATACGTTGTGAGCTGAACATTATGGGTTTCAAACAGTACACTGGCATGCATCAATGAGCCGGTCTTTGCAGAAATCTGCCTGTGGTTTTGCTGGTGAGTTGCTTGACCTTACAACAACAGACGATGTATAACACTGGAAAGCTTGCTGGAAACAACATGACGGCATTGGAATAAATACAGAATTACTCTACACTTCAGTTTACTGCAATGTGTTTAGGGACTAGTCCTCAAAAATTTGTACTATTCTCTGATCGTTTTCAAGTGAAATACTACATTAAATATATATTTACATGAAGCAGCAGACCTGCACTGATGTTCTTGTTTCTTTTTTTCCAGTTCCCCTAGACACATGTTAATTTTTCACTCAGTATCTGTCATTGTTTGACTTGAACTGATTCTTTTCTCCTTTCCTCAATCCTGCCATTTGCTCTAGATACATATTAATCTTCTTCCCCATGTTTGTAGTTGCGTCACCAGAATGGAAAGCATTTTGAGAAGCTGATTTAAGCAGCCAGCCTAAAATTACGTACTTTAAAGTGGAAAGGAGAAACAACAAGAAATAGGACAAAAGGAGAAACAAGAAGAAATAGGGCAACTAAATTCTTCAAAGCATTCCCATTGACCCATTGCCCTAGTAAAGAACCAACTATCGTTAAAAATGTATTTGCTATCTTGAACATTATGGGAAAATCAATCCTCCTTTTCCTCTAGTAACTAAACCGCTACTAACCTTAAATGACAATTGGCACTAAAGCAATCAATGCACTAAGTAATCAGAAGGTTGTTAAAAACAAATCAGCTGCAGAATCAGCCTGGAAATCTCTACTGGGACGAGAGATAAAGAGGCTGGGATCCAATGCACCCACTTTAGGGGTGGTTTCACCATAGTTTAGGCTGAGTGGGAGTTACCATAGTCCCCTCCTTTTCCCAAACTCGTTGCACTTTCCTCCCCTTCCCTTGTGTTGGCATTCATGTAATCCTGCCATTGACCGATGTGTGGACCTGAGATGGCAAAACACCATTCATTTCTTTACTGTAGGGTTAGTGATCTTCTGATTAGGTCCCTCCTAGGATTGATGGGATGAATAGCACAGCAGGCACAAGGGAAGGAGGCAGGACCATGCACCCAGGACTAAGAATGAAGGAATGGTCTTAGAAAGGTTTAACTGTTACGGAAATACAGCTGTAAGCCATTTTAGATGGCTCATGTGTGAGTGTAGTGGCTCATGCTTGAATTAGGTGAACAGGATCAACACCTTCAGTGGATACCCACATCTCCCCACCGACTGTGCAGGGATGTCCTGCAGGAAAATTTGCCTAAAAAGTAGGCGCAAGTCAAATAATAAAAATGAATATTGGATTTTGCCCATAAAGGGAAATTCATTACTTCAGTGGCTCTGTGGTGCATGAGCCTACCCTCAGAACCAAATGGGAGAAGTCAGCCTTACCTCCCAGCAAATGCCACTTACCAATGAAACATTATACAAAGAAACAAACAAAAAAAATCTACTGGTTTTATGAGAGAAGTTAGAAAGCAGTTACCCAGAAAAAGTAACCAAGTCATTCTGAATGAAGGAGAACCTGGATCAAATAGAAGTTAGAAGTCATTGGTGTACTAGTGACTGTGATTAATTAGGGGACGACTATATTCATGTACTATTTTACACAGATAACTCAGAAGTGCTATTTGAAGAGCAGATGTAAAATCTGGGTCCCTTAGAAATCAATGGCCAAATCCCTACTGCCACTTCAGAGAGGCTGTGCAGATGCATTCGTTAGATTTAATACGGATACTGATGGTCGTCACTTCATGAGATTTCTACATTATGCTTCTACTAAACGTTCAAATTTGAAAATACACTTTGGTCTTCCCTTTTACTTATTCATTTATGTTTTTAGAATTGGGGCTGATCTAGGAGAATTAAAATCAGCCCCAACCCTCTTACAGGGAGAAACACCAGCTTAAGGTCCGCTGCGGGGTCTCCCTCCTCCCCTTTGCTTTCTGCTCTCTTTGCTGCTTTCTGCACTATAAAGGCAGATTATGAGAAACAGGCTAAAGTAAAATAATACATAAATACATAAACACATGCAAGCACACACCACACACAGAGATATACACTCACACTGTTCAGGACTAAATCCCAGTGACTTGTAATGACAGCTGTCCTTAGTAATTTAAGTTGCTAACCGTTCCAGATTTAACAAGATGTATTTGCAAGAGAGTAACCTGAATTCAAAACACTAAGCAAAATAACAACAAAAACATTCCTCTCACACACTATATATATATAGCTTGCCAAGTAGCTCTCTGAGGTGATAGATAGAAAATGATTCTATAATAAGATGCTCAGGAAATCACCGTTTTATCTCTGGATCTAGTTTAATTTTTCTGTGGGCATAAGCACTAAGCTCTGAGCTGGTGGGAAGAGAGTGTGCAGAACTACCGTGCTTTCTCAGCTATGTATCATCCCTCTCCTTTACCGTCACCCTTCTCCCTTCCCTCTGCCTTCTTCCACAAAGTTCCCCCTGGGGCATCCTTGATAACTCACAAATCAGATTTCCAAAAAATCATGAGACTGGGCTAAATAAAGGTCATGAGATCTTTAATCATGAGATGCTCCAAAATAATGAACATGGGAGGCTTTTTTTCTTTTATTTGCCTCTCAAGCTGCGGGTGGCATCTGCTGGCCCCAAGGCACGTGAGAGCTCTTGGTGGTCAAATTCCAGCCTAAAACACAGGACTGAAACCGGCTGCTCTGAGGGAGCTCCCATTCCCACTCCCATCCCAACAGGAAGATGCTACTCGACGCTTCCCAGCTCTTCTTCCCACCGGAGTCCTTGGGGACAGCATCTGCACCCTGGCTGCTCTGGGGTCCTGCAAGCTCCTGGGAGGAGGAGGACCACAGTGAAAAAATCCCCTGGCCAAACAGTCAAGGGAAAGGCCAGGACCCCATCCCACCTCCTGATCCTTCCCCACTAGCAACCAAGCTAAACTGTATTTTACAAAAGCAAGAGCAGGGAAAGTTCAGGTCTCCATCTCTCAAGCTGCTTCGGGCTGTGCCCACTGATGCACTGCACACGCAGAACAGCCACTGAAATGGTACCTGGCCCCTCGCCAGTCCAAAATCAGGCCTAAGATCCTACGCGCAGCACCAGGATGAGCAAAGATGTTCCTCTTCTTCTCGCCTCCTCCCCCTCCCTGGTCACAAAACAAAGCAAAACAAAAGACACCCTGCAGGGATGGGTGGATGGATAGATGGATGATTTGGGATTTGGGTTTTTTTGTGTTTTTGCATTTAAATGAGAAGGAATAATTGGGAAAAAAAAGAAACAATACTGAGGAGGATTAGTGATATTTGGGGCACATCTGTTGGAGAAATGAATTAGTCTGTGGATTCCAGAAATTATGAGCATGTTCTCAAGATGATATATGCTCAATTTGAACGGTCACTGGACCTTGTCCTCCCATGCAACTTCCACCAGTGCTGGCAGGAACAGAGCACAGACAAAAGTAATGACTGAGTCTTTAATACCTGTGCTCTTTTCCTCATGTATTTGTTGAGGACCAAAATTCTCAGTCATTAAGCTTCCGCTCTGTCTACAGCAGATAGCTCACCTTTCACCTTCCAGCAACGAGGCCAGGAGTGGTACAAGCACCAGAAGCGCCACCAACACTTATCACAAGTATTGCGATTTTTTTTCCTATAGCACTCTGATGAGCAAGGAGCCACACACTACAGTAAAAAAGAGGTGCACGCAACGTGCCTGGCTTCTCCCTGCTGCCTGCTCTCGTGGTACTGGACATAATCACCCCCAGGCTTCTGAGGAAATGTTGAGGAAAAGCACTTTTTTGGAATGTGTTAGATGTGGTGGAGGAGAATGAGAAATAAAACATCCATGCCTTCAGCCTGTCACAGCTACCTACCAACAATTTTTGCTCTATGGGATCCAATGGATAATTTCTTAATGTCTTAATCTTTACTCTTGGCTGATTTTACAACTATCTCTAAGCTCTGTAAATTATTGAACCATTGTTGTAATGTACAGTGCCCTCACAAGGTGTCATCTCCCTCTGCATTTGACCCGTAAGTTAAAGCTTTAGAGACCTTTCTAGGTTCTGTCTCCCACCCAGGACTATACACAGCACAAATCTACACAAGAGAAAAAAGAAACTCACTGAAGTTTCCAGTTTATGTTGAGTTCTGTGGCAGATTTATATGTAAGACAATTTATCATAATGCAAATTGCACTTATTCGGGGTAAGATATGGTGATGAAGCAGTGCCTTAAAGCCTAAGCTTTATCTCTGGATGTATTTAGCAGGGGGAAAACATTACTGTAGATGTCAAAGATAAAACTCAAATTAGATTATGCCATTGTGTCTGCAATTTGCATTATGTCTTACTTGGAATAAATCTCTTCCTAAAAATCCCACCTTAAAACCAATGAGAAACCTGGAGGTGTAAGAACAAAACACACCTCTGCATAACATACTTATATTCATTTACAGAGGAATAGCCCTCCCTCCATTTATTTTTAAGAGAAACAATCATCCTCTACCTTTAATACATATACATCTGATTTTTTTTTTTTTTTCCCTCTGCTCTCTATGCCCCTTGATTCATCTCCAGGAGTGTTACTCGAGGAGGGGCACATGGATGGAACCGAAGGCTGGAGCAGCCACCGCGGCTTGCAGGACGCATTCCCTTAGGGACAGCCTTTGCAGTCTGGTCCGTATTTGCATCCCTGCGCACCTGCAGGCACTTCAGCATGGGAACCAGCTGCCGTGCCTAGTTCTCACCTCCTTCCACAGGCAGCAGCGAGAGAGAAAAAGGGCACTCATTGACTCGGTGTGCCTCTGCTCAGATGACAAAAAAGACTATTTCATCACGCAAATTTGCAATTTTTACTGGGCACTGAATGCCACCACTGGCACCGTTAATTCCCCAAGGCTGTTGTTCCACAGGCCATTGTGGCCTCACACCGAGCTTTTCAAAATATATTAAACTATTCACATGAATGAGGAAAGCAAGTGAGGTGTGGTGGCTGTGCCAGGGGCGTGTGTGCAATAACATCTTTTATCAACAAGAACTCAGGAGTCGGAAAACCAGACGTGCTTTCAGGCACCATCAGGCATCCCGCTCACTTTCACCCTAATTTCCCTAAGCTGCTTTCCACAGAGGAGGACACCAAAGGGCTGCAACTCCCAGTTCCCAAATTTGTAGGGAAGGGGAAAGCTCTAGCACTTATTTTTGAGCAAGTTAACATCTTGAAGTAGTTGAAGAAGGGAACATACCTGCAAATAATTGACCTCAGAAAGAAAGCAAGAAAGAAAAGGGCTCAGGAATATGGGAAAAAGGACATCAGGGTCTCCCTGTCAATGACAAACATCACTGTTTTCTTTAGAAGTGTCCAGCCCTTATTCCACTAAGATCCCGTTTAATTTTCTCCATGTAGCTGTTACAGACTTGATGTTTCAGCTCAGAACAAGAGACAAAGCACAGAAGAAACCATCTGCCCTGGTCCCCAGCAGCCCGCTGGGATTAACTGCACAAGCAGCTAACGCTGCGCACCTCCATTAAAGTAAGACTGCGCGAGAGCCTGCATTTTGTGTTTTCCATAAATTAGAAGTTTTCACAGGAAAATCTCACTCTCGCATCTTCTGCATAATCCAACGCTATGGTAAAAATGATGGCATTTAGAAATAGGCAGACCTCAAACCAAATGATGCTCCTTAATGTCCTACGTGGTCCCAGAAGCTCTGGTGGAAAGAAGCATAATGGCCAATTAGTGAGAATAATTGAAGAGACGCTATAAAATATTAATAAAGCAACTGAAAAACATGCTTAAAGTAAATCTACTATTGTAATTACATCTTAGGAGGCTAGGATTTCAGAGCTTTATATTTTCATTTCATATGAGAATTATTTGGTTAAAAGAAAGTTACACTTAAAAGTACTGTATAACTGTCTTTATTGTGGATCATAGGAGTTCAGAGGTTTTTCTTGATGGAGTAGATATAGACGTGGCAAAAACAACCCGATGCTCATCAAATTTCCATTGTTATACATTGAAGGCAAATGTTGAAAAAATAAAAAATGCCCTTTGCTTGTCAAATTAAAAGGATTAGGGTTAAAAAGATAATCCCATAATCTTATGTTTTGGTAGTCTCAAAAATATTTCCTGCATAGGTCAGTAAACATAAACTGAAAACAAAAAGCAACTTAATCAGGGAAGCTGACTTTTTCTTAATGAGTCTTGAAAAAGTCATTGTAATGTCTCACACAACTCACACAGAAAATCTCAAAATCAATGTGTTTTTAAATCTACAGAATAGGTAGAAATTTAGAAGTTACTTTTTAAAAAAATTTTAAAGACCCATCAAAAATGAATCCAGCCAGCTTCCACAACTCGTACTTAACTCGTTACAAGAGTTTAGTAGATTAAAATTCAGCCTTTGTGTAAAATATGGTTTCATTTTAAAGTCACTTTAAATGATTACCATCTTGTTAGAGTTAATACACTTACTGTGTCATCTAGATTGTGTTTAATTATTAATATAAGACACTCATCTTCATAATAGTTTCTTACAATATGCACATCAGTGTGCTGACCTGGTGGCCCTATCTAATTAAAATATGTTTTTTAATTATTATATTGAAAATGCTGTATAATAACTCTCATATGCTTAGCTATGGCAAATTTGAGAGACAGCCTGAAGTAAAGCACCTTCATCTTGATTTTTAGAAACTGAAAATTCAGGCCGACGACTGCTCGGGAAGCTGTGATTCGGGGGCACCGTACAGTGCGGGCTGCAGAACAAAACCTGCCCCAGGAGGAGCAGGGGCTGGGATGCAGGCACTGAACCATGATGCTCTAAACAAAAGAGAATTTGCAACAACAATGAAGTTGTGGTTCCCACCATGCTCAGCACAACTGTATTGCAGAACTGTAATTATCTTGATGTTCAAGGCCAAGTGCCTCAGTCTGGTGCTCAACTGTCAAAACTTTCAATCATCATAACACAAAGAACAGACACACAAGAAACTACTTTATACTTTTTTCCTCCCTAACAGGACATTATCCTGATACCCTCATCTCTGCACCCCGCCATCCTTCCTGCCACTTTCCTGTTGTTTATCTACTTATGAAAATAAAAATGTCGAACTTGGGAATTATAAATATGTACAGAAGTCCCATATGTTTTTCATAATTCGGTCTTACTGAATTGTAAGGGGGCTTCCCAGTTTTGTTTCCCAGTTTTGTAGGGGGCTTCCCAGTTTTGTATTTACAGCCAGGAGAAAAGGAGCCCCGTTACCTTGTTCCTTGGAAGTTAAATTTCTTTTTTGTTTTGGAAGATCTAAAATATTTAATTCCAGCTTTCCTGGAATTTCTTTTTTTAGCCTTCACCTCTGATCTGCTGTGAACATTGTGAGGGGCTTTCCAGAACATGAGGCGTATTGGAAAAAATACTATCTCATTATGATTTTATCTTCTCCACAAATAACTTAAAGGCAAGTTGTTGGGTTTTTTCCTCCTCCTTTCTCTTCTCCTTTTTCCCTATCTGATTTGTTTTCAGTGAGAAAAAAACAACCAAGACACCCAGCCACTGGCAAAAAAAACCACTTAAAGGGTAGTCTAATATATGGGCTATTTTGACACGTAGCAAGTGTATGTTTGGGTGTATTAGAATGCATTTGTGTGGCTTAAAATTTTATCCAGCTAACCTTTCTGACATTAAACTACGAGAAAAACCCCAAAGTCTTATGTTACACAAGGCTCAACTTGGCTAAATTAATAAAAACACAGTTGTAAACTATGGTCACAGAGAAGTTGGCCATTGTTTAATAAACTGTTATTTAAAACACTTTAATTAAAACAAACCTCAGTGTGTGTAGTTTCTCTCAGATCAATGTTCTGCAATGCATATATATGTTCACAATTATGGTAGTGTATGGGAATTTAGCTACGTCAGTGAGGAGGGGTTTTACATGTACCTATAAAATTATAATATCAAATAGCTCCACTTTGTGTAATTACGCTCCACCTTACACTTTTTTTTTAGTTATACCAATGAAGATAAGCAAATGCATTATAACAAAGGTTTTCAAAAAGCCTGGGAGAATTGCGACTCCCATTTAGGTGTGGTAACAAAAATCCGATCAATATAAAACCAGGAGTACAAGTCAAGAGCCTGAAAACTGCTGAAAATTGATGGAGCAAGATCATTCAAAAAGAAATATATGTACAACAGATTAAAGATAATAAAAGAGATTTAACGTATGCTAGAACAAAGGGAATCCTGAATTTAGACTGGTCCGTTGTTAACCAGAATGCCAACAGGAAACACGAGGTGCTCAATACGTATCTCTCTCCCACTGAACACCACTAACCGATAAGGTCATACTCATCGGACATTTTCTTGCCAGGAGGTGGGAAGGAGAGGTCAGGTGCCAGAGGTAGGCAGGTACCTACGCCAGGTCAGCAGTTTGCCTTGCACATAAACCCAGCTGCCTGACAGCAAACACTAGCTTAGCTTGGCATGGCTTCAGGGTCAAATGTGTTATTTTCACATCAGGGATTTAACGAGATTTGACTGTAACAAAAGAGGCTGAAGCCAATGTTAGCCATGGCAGTGGAGTTGGACTAGATGATCTTCAAAGGTCCCTTTCAACCCAAACCATCCTATGATCCTATGATTATACCTGGCCATTAGGGCTCGATATTAAACACCTACATTGTAGAAAAGCTGGGGCAGCACTTGTTCAACGGCAGCAACACCATCATGCCGCAGTGTCCGCTCACAGGCCTCTCATGTCTGCAAGCTCCTTGACTTCATACTGTACAGCCTGCAATTAAGAACCTACCTTCTCCCCATATTGTAACATAATCTAACAGACATCAATGGCATTAATAGCAAGTAGGTGTAAAAATGTAATTGTAAGCACAGAACCATCCTCAAACAGGTTTTTGCCCAAGTTCCTTGGACACTGAATTTTAGCTATATGCTACTTGAAATTACCAACAACGGGAGAGAAGGTGTAAAATCATCGGTGATAAACTCTGCAGGTGACAAATAAGGGGAGTGGGTAAATGAAGAGAACAACAGGCCAGCCACACAACCATCTCAAGAAGTAAAAGAAGATAAGCTGTAATCAGTAAGGAGGATTTACTAGACCCTGAACTGTTTGGAAGAGCTGAATTCATAAGTATATTGAAGATGAATTTCTAAGGTAGCTTCTGAAGTCAGGGCTAAGTGATTATACTGGTGTGTGATCTGCTGCTTGCTTTTACAAAGCACTGTGGGAGCACCCGGTAAGAACAGAAGTCTTGTCAAACCGTTCTAAAACTAATTAAAAAGAACAAACACAACATTAAGTCTGTAGCTAGGTTTCCACATGACAGCAAAGGACTTTGATCAGTGCAAGTATTTCCACGGGCAAAGAGGATAAGACGTGAGGCTCCAGAAGAGGCATCTGAACCCCCGGCACTTGCAGCAGTACAGCTGAATCAAAGATCATCCCACGTGCAGCATCTCGGGGCGGGGGGCAAGGGAGGGTTCGTACATGACTGGGAAAACTTTCAAACTTTAAACGGTAGCTAGTTTATGCACATGAGGATGAGGGTAATGCGATAAAACTCCTTGCTTGGGTTTAGGAAAAGGCACAGCAGATTGATGTGAAGGCTGCAGGCCATTTACACTGTTTGAGAATTAAACTGTCAACAAATACACCAATCCAAAATCCAATTAGAAAAGGCTTTTTGCATCCTGACAAGTGAGCATAGGTTGAAGATTAGTTGAAGGACATATCCTCCAGATAAAAATCCACCTATAGAAGTGGCAGACCTCTTCAATGAGTCCTGTGAATCTGATATAAACTCTGGATTTCCAACATTCATCTCCTGTGACTTGGTGACATGGACAGAAATATAATCAACAGAAACATGACAATATTTAAAAGTTTAATAGACTTCAGCTTTTGACTGTGTTATACAAAAATGTAACTTTACTCTGTTTTTATTGTTTCAGTTATCTTCTGGAGCAAGCAGTCATGCAGTTGTGCTACCTGGGCCATAGCCCCAGGTCCAACCCAGCATCACTTGGGTCCAGCCATAAGGCTGTGGCATGCTGGCCCCATCCCTGCACGCATTAACAGTGAGCCTTGCCACAAAAACAAGCAAGGACCCATTTTAACATGCACAATAAATCTCTGAGTTAAACACAGCGGGTGAGTGGGCACACAGGCTTCTGCTGAGAGCGTGCGTCAGGAAAGAAATGTCTTTCACAGGGATCTCCCCCAAGTTTTCAGCTGTGGACAGCCCAGGAATGGTGCAGAAGAGCTGCCTCAGCTGCTCTGGACTTGCCACTGACTGCTTTTATGAGACCTGGAAGAGATGAAGATGCTGCGCCTCAGCTTCCCATCCCTTTGGTGAGGGGGACAACACCCTCTCGCTCAAAGGGGTGTCTCAGAGGCTTCCTTTGCTGTTAGTAACTTTTGCAGAGTCCATAGTGATCTTTAGATGAAAAGTGTTTTGTACAGGTACAGCTTGTAATGATCTGAAGTCATAGTTCTCTTCACAATATATATAGACCCAAAAGCAAGAATTTTGCCAGCTGATGCCTCTTAATCTGAATATTGAAAACTAACACTTATTTTCAGGAATTCATGACACAAAATGGACATCGTGCTAAAAGGAGAGAAAGGAAATTAAATATCACAATTGACTGCTGTGCTCTTCAAATGCAGCATGCACTGCCCAAGAGCCAATGGCAGACTTATTATCCATGGCTAATTGCAAAGAACAGGTTGTATGGGTTCCTTATATGTTTAGTTACCAAGTCAGCTCATGAGGTGACATCTGGGGTTCACTTCTTTTTGGCATGGGTAAATGCAATGGTCGTATGGGGAAACTTCAAAGCACTAAGAGTAAGATTTATGAGACGCTATGTCTCACAGTACATAGCTGAGTGGTGAAGGTCATAAAAAGAGAAAATGATAGGGTTTTCCAGCTTTTGTATCAGTCATGCTCTGAAAAATGTTTGGAGGAGTTAAGCTCTGCTTCTGGACCATCCACTGCACTGCTTACAGGGTCCTCCCCAGCCGCCCAAGCACTGCGAGCCCCTCGGGGCTTGGAAGAGGCCACAGGCTGGGAGGAAACAGAGGTACCCGTCTGTACGCAACTGCTGCCAACCACAGGGACATAGCTTGCCATGTCTACACCAACAGAGATGTCTGCTTATTCAATAAAGGCAGAAGAAGGCTTTCCTCACAAAAATTTCATGCTGATGAGACAGAGGAAGTTGAAGATTGATGGAAAAGACTGCTGGGACATCTGAGCAGAGAACAAAACTAAGGAGTACTGATCGTAAGGAAGGATCTTATAAGCAAACGATCATTTATCTCTCCATCAGATGTGAAAAACTTATCTCAGCTGCAGAGAGTGACACGTCCACAGCAATCAAAGAGAAATTGTTTTGCAGTTATGAAGACTTAGTTTCACTACAAACATCAAAACAACAGCATGGCATAGCACTGCTGAAAAAGAAGAAATATCTCTAGATCTGCAACATTATACAGACCTTCACTGGGGTGCAACCACCCTACATAAGTTTTCTCACAGTATTGCCATACAGAAACTGCAAGGAAAGGCAACCAGGTATTCTCTTCTGAGGCACCAGGAAACAACAAAAGTTATTAAAAGGCTGATAGTCAGCACTCGACTTTTCCTGCATCCAGAATCAGCAGAAAAACTTCATAAAAAACTGTTAAGACTTTTGTGAATGGAAAAAGATACAGCCTTTAAATTCTGAAAATGGTGCAAATCACCCAGTGCCCCAATAGCTGTAATTAAACTCTTGAAAATGAATATACTATTTTTAACGGCATTAGACCTTGTCACTGTTTTTGTATGTTTATTACATAAATGCACCTGGAATCCAGCAGCATAACTTTGAAGACCTGGACTAAGGGACACTGTTAAGGCAGCAATGACACAAAACATTTTAGTGCCTTCACTGCATCACCTTAACATTTGAATGAGGTATCAGAGAGATGACCCACGAAGTTGTCTCATACTGTAGACAATATCCCTACATTTATGGGAGTGTTTGGGAACGTCAGAATTTCTTATTTGGTGTTTTGTGGCAAAGACAAACTTGGTCACAGCTGTTTGAAAGTGCTGGCAAAGCCCCACAACCCTGTGAGGATAATCTTTGTTCAACCTTGCCGTTGCAAAACCATGGCCTTTCATAAGCTAAACAAGGAGTTAAAGATGCAGTAAGGAACCTGAAGGAATCAAATGAAGGTTTGCTGCACAGGATTTTGGCTGTTACACACCTGTGATCCCACCGCTCCAGCAGAGCTGCAGAAGTGTAACCGAGAGTGGAATTTCAGACCCTCTCGCCCAAGATAAGACACTCATTACGGCTACCCTGGCTGCCAGATTTCTCTACTTGAAAGCTGAAATTCTCCCAAATAAATCTCTCTGGCCTGAAAAATGAGAATCTGGTATCAGACCGAGCTGGGAAATTACTATCTGAAAAACGGATATAAGTAAAGATAGCACAGAAGCAAATCTTCACGTGTACTTCTACTGCTACATGTTTGCAAGAGCCAAACA
Organism: Phoebastria nigripes; assembly: GCA_035582835.1. Lineage (NCBI taxonomy): Eukaryota > Metazoa > Chordata > Aves > Procellariiformes > Diomedeidae > Phoebastria > Phoebastria nigripes. The sequence continues at coordinate 713,656 of JAYKAV010001456.1, read as the reverse complement.
CTGAGAACTTACTAAACAATATGAATAGGGACTTCTGGCACTATGCTGTGAAAACAGCTATAATTACCTTCTCATGACACAAAGTCAGAATTCATGGTGGCCAAGCTAGATGTCATGATTCCTCATGTCAATATGGTATCACAAAAATAAATTAGGAGGAAAAATGTGTAACACGTAAAAGATCTCTAATTGCTGTATTTGATTACTAGAAGATTTACAACCACTTAAGATTTCTCCCCTCTCTGAAGTGAAATCCAAGGAGAGATGCAGAGGATATGGGAAATTCTCTGATGACCTTTTTCCCTAGAAATTGCTCCTTGCTAGGGGTTAGGTAGCAAAGGAGGCAGAGAGAATGCCCTGTGCTAAGGAGAACTGTGGGAACATTAAATCTAAGGAAAATTCCTTATTTCAGGGGTTGGGGTTTTTTTCCCCTTAGAGTGCTTTTGTTCTGTGAAAATTACATTTTACTTTTTGGGAGCATGACCGTAGAGGAGAGCGGTCGCGGCGGCTGCTGAGCAGAAGGACCACTGGCATTGAACTGCGGCGAGAGCTGCAGGAGGACCCAGCGATGGCAGGAGGCACCCGCTCACAGCAGGGCAGGAATCGTGGGAATTCACACCCAAAAAGGTGGCGACTTATGGCCGCAGTGGTATGTCCTAAAGGAGGCACCAGGATGGGGCTGGAAGTACAGCTCATTCGGGAACTGCTGTGGCAGCCATGCCTCCAAAACCAGTGCGGATGACATGATGCATTTGCTCTTCAGGGGTTTGCCCCTGGGGAGTACAGACAACTCTACCTCTGTCCAAACCTTCACCTATAGTTTATCTCAGCTGCTTCTGCAGCGCTCAAAGACACATGAAATAAAGCTGGAAAAATTACACAGGCTTTCCACAGTGTTCAAGTTCATTAAATTTGTTTGCTTAACTTAAATTACATCCTTTAACCCTTTAGCCATGCACATAGCTCCCTGCCATCAATGGCACGATTGTTAGTGTGTACATTGTTCACTTCTCTACACTGGTTTGTATATAAAGAAAAGAAGTTAAAGGGGTTGCTATTCTGAAAAAAACATGATTAAAAATATACGTCCTTCTTCACTCACGTCCTTACACCACAGGAAGTGAAGCTAATTCCAAATCACCCCAAACTAGCCAGTAATCAGGTTTCAGAAATATCTTGTAGAAGCTCAGTTTACCTTTGTGCCCGTAACAGAAGACTCCTGAAGACAGAGAAACTTTCATCATGTATAAATGACTACCAATTACATCAAAACAAATGGAGGGCTTCAAAGCAGGGTGGAAAAACAGGGGGAAATTCCATCTGATTAAGATAGGACATAATTATCTTCTACAGGAAATAAACGCTATATTTTTAACAGGTGACCAGTCGGATGGATAGATTCAGTACACGGTTATGCTTGTGTAGTGATTTCTCATCGAGTTGCAGCATATCTCCCCAGAGAGATGACAGATCTTAGTATTTTCTTGTAATTATTTTTCTACATAGGCTCTTAATTGGGAAATGGAAACATGAGAGCTCCCAGAGCAGGCTGCATTTCACTGACTACTACCATTCATATTTCATCTTTTACAATTAATTCAAAGTTTCATAAGAAGTACCTCATACTGGTATGTTACTACACTGAGTTAATACTGTGGTAACATTTTGGTAATACCAGAATCTCCCAACTTTCAGCCTTAGCAATTTTCTGCTCATTCCGATTTATGATCGCTGTATTCCGTGAGCCAATACGCACTGCTGCTATTGAAACCAACCTATGCTGTTTAAATATTAAATAGATATAAAATCTGGATCGTTGTAAACAATAAATATTTATATACAAGCGGAAAACACAGTATTATGATTAATAGATATAAACCGAACTTGCAAATGGGTATGAATGTTTTTAAAGAAAGGACAAAAATCATAGGTAAAATAAAAGTTCTTAAGGGAGATTGGGACAAGATTCAATAATGCATCTTCATAAAATATTTCTGGTAATAGATTACTTGTTGATAACATTTTCCACCTCATTCTGTAAAGGGGATGAAAATCAACGAACTAATGACCACCATATGTGGGTAAGTGTGTCAGGTTTGATGGAAAAAACATTCTCATGCAACATGGAGCCTAAAGGCACTAATGTAACATAAACCAGCCACAGAGTAGATACTAAATTTCTACTGCATTCATGCAGCAATAGAACAGAAATATTCAATAATATTTGTATCAATTTACAGGATAAGGGATTCCAGAGCCCTCTTGATCATGGTTGGGTGTGTTTTCCCCTGGCCAACCTGACTGCGATCATGACCCGAACTGTCCTTCCAAAGAATAGAGTGTTTCACTGAAGCGTAGTTAACTCTGATACCTAAAGATGGCAAGTGCCATAAGCAGTGCTCACTCCTTAACTTCTGATCACTTTAATATCCTGGCAGCAGGACAGTTAATTTTTAACTCAACAACTATGCACTGAAAATACAGTTACAGATCAAATCTTTCTTTGTGTATGAATAACATGGTGCTTCTCCTCTAAATATGTACCGTGTCTGTTCTGACTACAGCGTTAATTATTAAATGTGTTCATCAATTATTAATATAAAATTATTCTCTTTCATTTTTTAAAGTATATTTAGCCTTTTTTTCTGAAGATTTCTAGCAAGAGACCCTCAAAATGTGATGTAGGAATGCATGTCATTCCAAAACCAAAGACACGGATGAATTAACTCTATTTATATGCGTATCTTTGTTTAATGAAACTTGCTACTTCTAACCATTCCTTTTTATGGTATAATAGTACATAAACATGTAAAATGAAATCATTTTTATGGTCATAAAATCTATTTTGTGATGCCCAATGCTGCATGTATTTTGCATTAGCTGTATGTAATGGATAATGTACTTCTTTATAATATGTTTCACTGTGGAAGTCATTCACGAGAAGCCTGGCAGGAAAATCACTCCTCAACAAAGACCAAATATCCCAAACATCTCACAGCTCTATTCAGGGTTTCACCAGTCAGGCAAAAAGTTTGTCCTGCTGCCGTAAGCCCCGCTCTGATCTCAGGGAGCATTTCCCGTCCCCCTTGCTGGGGAAAGCCCAGCTCACTTGCTGCTGCCATGTCCCTGCTCACTGACTCCTGGCTCCTTCCACCGTTGCATTTTTAATTACAGCCCTAAGCCAAAAGCCACGGAAAGTGAAGGAAAACCCTTCCACCTAGAGGGCTGGATCCAGCCCAGTAGCCATACACATCATCTAGTTTTTTTTTACATGGAGACTTAAGTAATTTATGTTTTCAATTTTTTATAACTTCAGCAGTGAGAGGCAGCGTTGGGAACAGCCCCCTCTGCTTCACCCCTTGTTTGTGGGGGTCACAGAAGACACTACTGAGCCATCAGCATAAATTACAGCCGGCAGCACGTCAGTGCAGAACGCTTAACTGCGTGTGCAATTTCAAATACATAAATAATCCCACTGACTTTACTAAAGCACCAGAAAACATTCAGCTAATATTCTTCCATAACTTCTCAGGAGTATTTCAGAAGCAGCACTTTGATCTTTATTAGCTGTCAAGTCGATGATGAGGCAAAGTATGTTCCTCAGCAGGCTGCTGGAGACAGGCCTGGAAGCAGCTATGTCCTTCTAGAGTTTATCTGGACATATACAAACTGGAGCTGCCTTTCAGTACTTCCCCTAAATGTGTATTATTGCAGTTTCTTGGGACCATGAACCATCCTCATGCTCTGCGCCTGTTGACAACCAAGCGTTGACAACCTCCTACCAAGGCTGCGCATCCCCACTACACCCTGGTACGATGGGACTGCTAAGGGGCCAGGAAGGTGTTAACATGCAAAACCATGAACCAGGGGATGTGTCCCACCTGTCTCCTTCCAGATAAAAGAAATATGTTTGCACGAAGCGTTTTGAGAAGAAATTCACACAATGCGAGTTGCTTCAGCAGCTGTTGGCCTCTGCATGGCCTGGAGCAATGCACGGTTCCTACCACCATGTGTGCTCTAAGATACAGGACTGACTTACCCTAAGTGACACAGGACTTACCCTAAGTGATGTGTGACACTCACAAGCCTTCTCCCGACCAGAAGGCAGTGCCAGGAGTTTTTCTCCCTTTGACTAAGAATGTCAGCAATTTCAGCTTGACACAGAGCTGGCCTGGCTTATGGTCTAACGTATAAATCATGGGTTGAAGATAAGATAAACACATACCAGTGTAGTCCTCGTAGCATTCACAAGTGTAGCCCCCTTCTCGGCTCCGGCACAGCCCGTTGCTCCCGCAGGGGTTGGAGTAGCAGAGGTCAATCTCCGTCTCGCAGTAGTCGCCTGTGAAGCCTGGGGGGCATCGGCACCGCAGCCCGTTGATGGGGTGGATGGGGCGGAACAGGACGGTGTTGGAGCTGATGAACGGGGCCGAGCTGTCGAACTTCAGGACAGAGACGCACTTCATGTAGTTCTCACAGGGCTCGCGCAAGCAGATGTTGTCATCGAAGGGCAGCACCCTCTGCGTGGAAATCATGGTCAGCAGGGTCCTGTTGAGGTAGATCTGCTCCTGCAGGTCCTCAGAGGGGAAGAACTTGTTTCGAATGCCACCAGGGAGCAAAGCCGAGAAGGTCACATTCAGAATATTGGAACTGACGTCTGTGTCATTTTGGATGTTGAAAACGAAGATGCTGTCCTTGGCGGTAGAGAGCACTGTCGCCACCCCCTCCACGAACAGGGACAGGAGGGGAGAAAGGAACCTCTCCTGGGACATGTTCTCCAGCCGCACCGTGATACTGTTGGTGAGCATGTCGTCCGTGATGATGGTGACACGCAGGGTGCAGACTGCCGTGACACTGTGGACACCATCTGAAGGGAAGAGAGAAAGATAAGAGCAATGTCAGAGAGCAGGCTTCAACCTACGGACAAGGAGGCTCCCGCAGTCTCCTGGAAATAAAACAGACCTGCGAGGCATTTCAGGGCACCAGGATGGGAGAGGGAAATGTATACACCTTCTGCAGTGATTACCAACGCCTTTACTCAGGAAGACAAAACAAAATCTCTTAAGGATTGCAACTCAAAGACCAGAGACATCTCGAAGAGCCCAGAACACCTGGAGAACATCCCAGGCAAACAACTGGCAAGGGCTAGTGAGCAAATGGACAGCCTGAGAGCCCCAGGATGGCCAAGGGGAAGCCAAGAGGAAGGGGCCTCTCACGATAGCGACTGAATAGATCTTTATACAAGTCACTGCTAGTCTACAACCGGTGCTGGGAAGCTGTCGCTTTTCACAGCACAACACCAAAATTATCTTCTCCAGGCGTGGTCTCAGGGTTAAGGAGCCAGAACTATGCACAGACAGAGAAGTGTGACCAGAGCTTTAGATAAAAGTCACCTAAGGAAACAAGTCCTCACATTTGAACACCTGAACTTTTTCATTCATCACACCTAACTTCTTCAAAATACTTTATGAAAATTAGAAAAAAAATCAAATAAAATACATCTGTAGCGAAATGCAGACATTTAAAACCTCTTCCATTTTATCCTTCCTTTAAAGCATTTCTGATATTGCTGTGGATGTTCTGCAATAAAACCCGTAAATATATAAATATAGCACTAATACCTGACACTGGACTGAGAGATGCCACTGTAAAATCTCAGTACACCCTGAGGCTTACAGTAGTGCTGTGAATGTACAAACTCTAGAGCATTCTATCATTATGAAACATAATTATGACACAGTGAGTGCTATAATTAATCCAAATTCAATGTGAGCATGGAATGGGAAGTTGCGTCATCACTGAAACCAAACCACTTAGTTTAATTCTGTCTCCTTGCTAACATTAAGGACTCATTAAGAAAATACAGATCACATTACAGAAAATACGGTTAGTATTACAGCAGCATCTAGAAATCCCAGGAGAGATCAAGACTGGCTTCTGATATGAAATTTCGTTCTCAAAGATCTCATAGTGTAAATAAACAACCAGAAATGGGGGTGAGTTCATCTCATGAGAGAGGCGAACTGGTTTGAGTGGCCAATATCAGGGCCACAGCAGGGTTAAGAACTGAATCCAGTTCCTCTAGGTCCCAGCTCAGTGCGATAGTCTTGGCACAAAGTATCCCAGAAATAATCGTTTCACAAGTGACCTGCTATTACATTTATTTCAGTTAAACCATAAGGTACGTGCGGAAATGGATTTTGAATCACATGAATGTAAAATCGCAGCAGAAACTGCAATTGAATCAATCTAAACCCAGAGTGAGATCAAAACTCGAATAGCACGGATTGCTAAAGGTCATTTTCCTAAGGTTTACTATCTCAAAGTGAAAGTTTATGACCCATTACGGTCTCTTATAAAAGGTGTTTCAAGAACAGAAAAATCAGAATGGCTCCTTTCCTATTCACTGTCACCGCTACACCTCAAGTGCTGTTTTGTTTTAAAAAGAAATGTATTGTTGGAAGATTTTTCCTCCAATAATATAGTAGCAATATAGTAAATTACAGCAGCATAATTAACCAAATGGCTTGACTCCCTCCTCCTGATCAGGTTATCCGTAAAAGCTCAGCTGTTGACTTTTTTCCACACTGAAGCAGCTTTTAGGCAAATAGAAAAATCTTTTCTCCTGTGTGCTACTTTACTACTGCCTAGCTAAAACCAAACAATCAGAAGAGGTCATTATTTGGGGTGATCTGTTTGATGTGCCCCTCACAGAAGCTCACGTGCCAGCTTTCACTTTCTCCCAAGTTTGCAGAAATCTTTATCTCCTCTTCCTCAGACTCATCCTGGAAACGTGTAGTTTCAGCCTCTACCAAGACCCAAAGCAACCTTTAAAAATGATGGGTAGCCAAAATCCCCATTGCAACCTCCTCCTCCTCCTGCGCTGTCTGTGGATTTCTGGCCAACAGACAATACAGGATGCACCATATTTTTATAAATGACATCCTCAGACTAGTTCACCCGCTTCTGTCAACCGCACAGCTCATTCCCCTGAAAGGCCAGAAGCAGAACAAACTATTCACTTTTTTTTTTTTTCCTAAAGCAATTGACATTTGCCTGCCTGTCCCATAGGGTGCCTGAACTATTTTGCTATTTGTTGCACAATACGCTACAGAAGCTCTCTCATACCAGCGAGAATGCTGGACAATGGGTCCTTTTCTTAAGAAAACACTGTGATCTATAGCCCATGGTATGTATAGTAAGAAGACAAAATACGATCCACTGTCTGACAACGCACTAGAGTCTACAAACTGTCATAATCAATATCAACTGTCACAATATGCAAGAGCTTCCCAGCATTCACAACAGCTATTCTGACACAGTTAATAAATCACTGGAAAAAGCCTGGTGTCAGATACCACACAGCCTCCTTGTTCCGCAGGCAGCACAAAAGAAAACCGGGCACAGACGTATAGCTGCAAAATGAAGTCRTGTTTTAAAAGCCAATTCGGCTTTGTGCAGTCCTGTTGCAGAGCACTAAAATAAAAAGAGAGTAAAAAGGAGCTGAGCATGTGTACTATAGGCAACAAAAGAGCAGCATGGCTATACAGCCTGTGGACAAGCGCCTTTTTCGTATCACCAGCAAGTCTGAGAGCAGCATCACGGGATCCGATCATCTCTTAATTCAGAAATTCGTGGAAAGCTGAAACAAGCTGTGGTTTTATGGGACCAAATATTCTACTTTCAACAAACAACATTCGCTTTGAGGGCTGGAACAAGTGCAATAAAGAAAGTGGAAATTTTGTCCTTGTCTTTATTGGGAGTTGAATTAAGCTCTAAAGAAGTGATAATATATGTGTTTTAAGATTCACAGGCGAAATACTCCATGGAAGTTTCAAATGTTTACTGCCAGAAATGTGAGAAAAATAATATTAGGAAGTACTATTTTATGGAGCAGTAATACTTTATGTCCTCTCACTGTCTGACATGCCCACCATATGCAGCTGATACACACGCGCAACCAATCTGTTATTCTGCTAAAAAGGCTCTAACAACCTGATTTTTCAAAGGTCTTATGATACAGCTATAAAAAGTCCCTATCATGTTTTGGCAGATGCAAGATGGTTTCAGTCAGGGGTGTGAAACATCCTTCAAGTGATGCTACACAGGAGGAACTCTGGCTACACTTTACTCCTTGGAGCAGACCTCTGCACAGATGAATACATACACATATGCAAGGCTTAGCTGTCACTGGTTCTCACAGCCATCATCTGCTTGGCTTCAGCAAACCAGCTGGATGCAGGAGTCTTCCTGAAGGAGCTCTAAAAACACAAGCCATGCTGGCAGATGGGACGCATAGGCATCCTGCTAAGGGTGGCTTGAGCAGACTGCCTGAATCTTAGCAGCTCAAGCYCCTGTCACCCGGATAGCCTGAGAAAAGGGAAATGCAGGATGGACCAAGGAGGAAGATAGGATTCGATCCATCCTTTTGCAGGGTTGGCTCCTAAACCCCTTGTACCAATGGGTTTTGTCACTCTGTCCTCGAGTTTCTCTTCCGTAAAGTCGGGATAATGGCACTTACATGTACATTGTGGAGTAATGGGTGCAGAGGCTGAAATGCTGAGATACTGGGGTAATGAAGGCAACATAAATATCCTAAACAAATCATAAAAGGTTCTTTCAAAAGCTGTTGCAGCCAGGTTTATAAAAAACAAGGTGGAAAGATTAAAATAAAAGAAGACTCTTAGCGTCTCACACATCAGTGAATGGACAAAGAGGATTCTGGACAGCCGGGTGGCCGCACAGGAGAAGGGGTGTTCATTACAAACACAGTCCCTGCACACTGAATTTATATCCTGGCAATATTATTTTATGTATGCTTTCTACAAAAGAAATCTCCAGAAGGTGGAAATCAAAGCAGACTGTTGTCTTTTGTGTCATTGTCATTGCTGAATAGGCTCCTTAAAAACAGAACTACCCATCTTCATCCTCCATCAAACTAATGAAAAGATTTAATAGCAATCATGTACCCTGATGCATTACAAAGAAAAAAGAAGACAGTAAGGCTGACAAAAGCTTGAACCTCTCTAAAATACTCTAATAACTAAGAATTGATTAAATAGTCATTGTTTCATGATTACCCTTACTTTACGACAAACCCAATCAAATCCGAGACTTTAATCTCAGCTTTCTATCATCTGGCAGTCCATAAACCAAAGAATTTTATTATCTAGAAATGTAAACACAACAAAGTTTAACTGAAATGCACATTTGGCAATGGCAGTACCTGGCCAGAAAGGATCTTTTAACTTGTTTTTTAAGTTGGCAGAAATAAAATAATTAACACTTTTTTGGTTTATTATATACAGAGGTCTTAGGGCTGCATAGCAAAGCTGAATATTTTATATAAATACTTTAGCATCAGAGCTTTCTTTCACAGATAGCCCAACCTACATCTATTCTAATTCTGCTTTATAATGCATCTGGAAGTAACAGATGTCAGAGTTTACGACAGCCATGCAAACTCCTTCGCTAGCAAAACATAGAAAAAGGACACTCCATAGGTTCAAATAACCTCTCGCTCTTCCCAGCTCATAAGAAGCAGGCGTGCCCATGGGTAACAAACATCACTTGGTAACATGCCTTTGAATGATCAAACCTCCATCCCCCATTGCTTCCAGCCATGTCTTTACATATGGGAGTTAATACACACCTAGTCCAGTACTAAGCCTTGATTTAATGATGAGGATGCTGTACTTCTAGTGTCCTCTCCACCGCTTGGGTGGCAGTAGCACATAAGTAGCACCAGCTTGTAGCAATGGAGACGGCAGGCAATACTTGGCTGCCTGAGCAGAGCTGGAACCCAAACCACGCTTCCTGCTGAGCAAACAGCAGTAAAAAATCAGCAGACGTCTGTAAAAGTGAGATGCATAGCCCTGCACTAAGCTTCAGTTTGCCTCAGAAAGTCTGCAAGTCTTGCAGGGCCGAGTCCCTTTCTTGCATTGTGCTTCCACCACCATGGAAACAGATTTAAAACGCACAAAATATCAGTTAATTAACATCATCCCTTCCAAACCACTGCTGTAGGCACTACAAAGCTTCACTTCTATGAGTAGAAATGAGAATTCTACGAGCATCCATAAGAAAACTCTTTAAAATATTTTCTACATTATGGAAAAGTTCAGGGGCTTATAGCACAAAGAAAATATCCTGAAAGAAAGTAAACTGCACAGAAAATGGTGGGTGGGAACCTAAGTAAGATGCTTTGCCAAAACAGCAGAAAACATTACCAGAAAGGAAAATGAAAATAGGCATAATTGTGAATTTACGGAGACCCTACCCCAGGGTCTTCCCAGTTAGCGAGCAGCCTCACTGGAGAAGTGTTTCAGGACAGAAACTGTGTACGTGACCCCAGTTTGAGTGCCTTCAGGGCACCTTGGCAAAGGACGCAGGGGCTGGTGTTGGCCTTAGATCTCTGAAAGTCCAGACCGATGGACAGCAGCAAACGTCCGCGTGCATCCCTAAGGAGTTCCTGGTTTTTGGTAGGAACAGATGAAAGTACAAATTTCTCTTTTGCTAAAGAAAAGTGAATCTAAATGGTGCAATAACAGAAAAGTAATGTACTTGAGATATACACCTCCTTTTGGAAAAACATAAACGTATTTTGTATCGTGTCCTATCATTTCTTAGACAGGCGCTAATGGATTCTGTCAAAGCCTCCCTTTCGTTGGGACCGGAAAAGCCGCTGATGAGCAATTCCTTCTCTATATCAAGTCGGATGAAATGACACGGAAATGATTCCCCTTGGCCACATGAAGCTTATGTCATTGCTTTTGTCCCTTCATTTCAGGCTGCCAGTCTCAGCTTCGTGCATTTAGGAGCACTGACTGCCAACACAAGTTGTGGGCTTTGGAAAGGATATATAAAAATAATTGTCTATTATTCACACAGTGCCAAAGGTTCACGTTGGAATCACTGCTCTGAAGAACGTCGAAGCCCAGGTCTGCTCCAAACCCCATTACATCAACAGGAAGATTCCCATTGACTTCAGCGGGCTTCGCTCCCGGCCAAAATTGGGCTTAGAGCCTAATTCCCTGAGTCCTTGCCAGTGCACTCGTGCAGAGCTTCATTCCCGACCTGGCAGCCCCAAACAAGAGCAACAGTCTGCCCAGGAAAAGGCTCAGGGTTGAAAATCAAGATGGCAAGAGCAGAAAGCAAAAGACAAGGGATGAGCAGGGCAAGCATGCAGACAGCAGAAGCATGCAACATGGAGTGCACAGCACGAGTTGTAAAGGTTGTAAGGGTTTTTGTAAAATCAGGTGTCTGAATCCGTACCTCGACATCTCTAAACTTCCAGGAAGGATGAGCAGCTGCAGCCCCCCTTCTGCAGATGCTCAGTTTTGAAAACACTGGCCAATGTTGCCCAGCGTCCTTTGAAAAAAAGAGGGTTTGGAAGGGCCACAGGAAGGGGGAAGAGAAAGATGTGTTACGTGGTGTTATGGGGGGATTTTAGACCACAGAGCAAGGTAAAACAGAAGGCAGCTGAGCTGCACGGGGTATGCGAGCACACCGGCAATGGGGGCTCAGTCCTGACTGAGCTACACGGGAGGGGAGTGTCCTGGGGAAAACATGTCTTTGGGGGGAAAAGAAGGTATCTGGGATTAACTAGTCCAACGCTGGAAGATTGCCAGAGGACAGGCAGTGGTCCACGCTGGCACAGAGTGAGTGCCTATGTATGACTGCGCCAGCGACCAGCTCTCCCTAAACCAGCGTTAACCACTCTGCCCCCAGCACCGTCCCACTGCCACTGCGGCAGCTCAGACCACCCGAGGAGTCTGCCCCGGCCCACCCAGGACACAGGGTATGAACCTGGGTTGTGGCTATGCCAGCTTGTGCCCTGCCACCGCACTGCCCCATGACAGCGTTAGCCACACCCGCACCTGTGAAATGATGTCAGGGTCAGTGCAAGCAAAGGACCCCAACAAGTCTGTCCAGACACCTCCAGGCAAAGCCACCTCTAATGCTCACAGGCTGCAGACACTCTTAAAAACACTTCAACTCAAACTTTCATGTACTTTTTGCAAGACGAGTCATCTCTTCATCCTGACTGAGACGGGTATCTGGGACACCTGGGAAGGTGGGCAGTGGGACTTGGGGATTGCGACTCAGGGCAGCTCTCGCTCTATGGTCGCCTTAGCAGCAGCCATAGCAGTACCAGCTAAATCAAACAGCTAAAAAAACCCCAAGCTGTGGGAGGAGAAACTGTGCATAAAGCAACTGTGAATTCCCAACATGTATAAGAGAAAAAAGCAGACTAATTTTGGCATCATTATCTTTAATGTAGCCTGTGCTGTTCAGGATTATTTACTTTGTACACAATACTGAAAAGAAAAAAAAACATATTTTGGTTTGCAGCTTGAACAGGGGATTAAGAACAAATTGATGCCAACTGGATTGCTCAACATTGTACAAGATTGCCGCTAGCTTTTCTGAAACCAGCACCTGCAAGCTGAGAATTTTGAAATGCTAATTGGGTTGATAACACTAGTCTGGGGGAATATTTCCGGAGGGTGGGAAGTAAGGCAAGTTGGATCTGCTGGCAGGAATAAGCACTCTTGAATTCTGACTGCAGCGAGGCTGAAAAGACACCTAACTTCCCCCACCACCCTCCCGCAGCATCACCTCTTGCTCTTCAGGTACCTGGTGCACACAGGGTACAGCTGCTGTGGGGGATGAGATGCAGGCAGGGAAGCTGGCAGGGATGCAGCAGCGGCAAGGTGGGCAGGTGGAAACAAGTCCCTGTCCTGAGCAGAAAGCACAAGGATGAAGGATACTTAGAGGGAAGTGCGGTATGTGGGAAGATAGCGTGAGCACACTAATAACCAGCTCCTTCCAGACCATTTTACTGACAAGGAGATTTCCCTGCTAGCCAAAATGCAAACTGATTTTCCTTCCCAGGCTCTGCACGTCTCCGTGTACCTCAGCTGGTTTTCCATGTTAGCAAGGACCGGCAAGACTCCTCTGCTGGGCTGTGCTCGGCAGCCGGGCTGAACCTGCCCCAGCGTCGTGGCTCAGGCCAGTTCCCTGCCTGCCGTCACCGGCAGCGCTCCCCTGCCCGGCTCCCAGCCACACAGGGCCTTGGAGGGGATGCACAGCCCAGGAGCCCACCCTGCTGCTGCTCCACAGCCAGCACGCAAGCTGCGACGCAGCTTTTAAACTCCAGCTGAAGAGGAGGGTTTCCATTTCATGCTAATGTCCACGGAGACTGTGTGTCTTACGGCACTCATCGGACCTGTTCAGATGAAAAACTCCACTCCAGATCGCTACACCAGATAGATTCACAGACTGACTTGCTGGGGGCTCCGCCACCTCCCATAAAGCTTGATCTCATTTCATATATAATCAAAACTATTGCCTAATTACTGTGATAATTTTTAAGCCTCTCTGAACTTTAAAGGGAGAGGGTTTTAATATCATTTACATTTTCATTCTAATTAAATGCATAGCTAAATGTCCATAGCTAAAAGACGAGCGTTGGTTTCCCAGCAGGCTCGCATTGCCTGCAGCCACACCTGGCAGTGCACCGCAGCGGTGGCCGCAGTGGCTTGGACGGGGCACTGCCGGGCAGGGGAGATGCTGGTGAGCATTGGGGTGCATGAAGCACAGGCACGGGGAGCCCAGTCACCCACTCACCCCACAGCCAAAGGGCTATTCATGGGCATCTCTACTTCCCAGCTGTAACCAGTTGTATACAGGACTCAAAACAGGTTTCTTAAAGATCCATGAAAGCACCAGACAAACTAAACTGCAGTCATGGGATGCTCCAGAGTTAATCTCCATTCAGGGCACGGTCTTCAAGTAAATGATGTATTTTGTACAGAGTAAGATAACAGCAGCATGTTTACCCCGAGACACGCTTTTACGTCACTAACCCCACTTCAAAAGAGAGAGTCCCCGCTYGGGGTGCCCGGCCGCGCTGCCGGGGGAGCAGCCGATGGGTCCCCACAAAAGCCTCCATTCTCCTCGTAGCTACACATCCCCTGCAAACATTTTTACTCGCTTGGTCTGATTAAGCAAGAACTTCCCCAGGCAAGCCAGGGCTCCGCTCAAATCTCTGCAGTTTCAAAGCAGGAGTGGATGAAAACTATTTTGGGGATGGCAAGGGGGGTGGGAAGAGCTGGGGTGGGGGCCTGCGAGTTTCAAAACCAGGAGCAGCGATAAGGAAATAGCTTCTCTGCCTCAGTGTTTGCACCCGTACTGTGTATTAGTAACCTCAAAAGGATCCTTTCAAAACAGTGTCAGCAAAACTAAATCCATCACATTTATTTTTCTAAATGTCTCCATATTCCCATGTTCCTTTTGCCTGGAGATACGCTCTGCTCCTTGCTGCGACCCAAAGTGAAATCATAGGGACGCTTCCCGCTGGATGGAGTTCAGGTTTGCTATCTTGACTGGAAAACAAAGGAGGGAACAATGAAAAAAGACGATAGTCACATTTTTCTGATGTCATTTCTGTTTACAGCCAAGCTTTCAAAACGGCTATGTATCAGCTGAAAGAGCTATTGATATACTGGGCAATGCAGAAACTTGCCCAGCTCTCTGAAACAGAAAAACCACCAGAAAAATTCAGCTGTGATAGCTTAACAGGTTGCTGACTATGCTTGTGCTCTGCCGAAGCAAAGCTTGGGAAACTAGGAGGGTTCTTAGGCATACGTGTCTTTTTTTTCAGTTTTCTGTAGTTTCAGTCATCATAAGACCATTTGCAAATTAATACAAGGAAAAAACAGAGGGCTATCCATCCGGGGAAGGACAAGCAGTAATGGCTACGTGTCAGCTTCCACATGCACCAGGCACAGGAAAGGTTGGTTCAGCTACTCCTTCTGCCCCAGGAGATTCGAACATGCTCAAACACAAGGGACCCACACAAGCAGGGTAATGCTCTCATGCTGCTTCAGTTCACATCGAATTTGTTGATGGGAGCAATGACTGGGGCACGGATGTCCCACCTGTAACACACATGTCCTAAAGGAAAGGTTTCAGAGCCTTTATAACTCTCGCTTTTCTCTCTTTCTCTCTCAAGTTCAATTAATGTTTAAGAGTTTTTAATAAGAAGTAAGTAGATCAAAATCAAGAGAAGTGATGGGGAGCATCAAGGTCCATCCGCTGGGATCTGACACAAAACACACCCATCTCCCACAGTCTGAAGAATTTAGACTTTCAGTTAGCTTGACTTGATTAAAAATCCCCAGAACAAAAATATTTTCTTCAACAAAATATCACACTTTTCCCCATTTTTGGTTTCAAAGGGAATAGTTTTTCTTTTTTCTTACTAGATTTTCAACTGACCAGTTTTGCTGATCTTTTCTGTTAACTGAGGTCTGCTGAGTTAAGCAGAATAAGAAGAAAATAAGCAAATAAGAAACTTGAGGAAATAAAACTTAAGCAAATAAGAAACTGAAATAAAAAATATTTGCTTGCATCATGTGATTAAAATAAAGAAATAAGAACAGAAAGATAAAATAAACAGGCAAAAACACCCTTACCAAACTTCTGTAGTTTTGGGAAAGACTCACCGGGCACTGGCAATATTTATAGAAAAAATGCTATGTACTTTGTCCACATTCTCTGTTGATAGGCAACCCACACAATCTTTTGAAAATGCAATGGAAAAACAAAAAAGAACTTTGCTTAGCTAACCATCTACGCGTCACTTGCCACTGGCAATGAGATCATTGTATTTTTGGCCACACAGTCAACTGAGAACATTATTCTTGGATCCCTGCCGTTAAAACTAGTATGCTGGACATGAATCAAAAAGGACAAAGCACTTGTTTCCTGTTTCTATGGTCCTGAACCTGCAGCGGGTATTTTTCTCTCCAAAAGAGAGAAGCAGCCCCACAGACAAAATCAGGAGAACGCAAGAGCTTGACTCCTATCGCCATACATCATCTTGGGAAGCTGATGCAGAGAAAGGGCAGGTCAAGTTATGAAAGATTAAAGTGGGTAACATCAGTGACTYGGAGCCACTGGTGAAACGCAGAAACTACACTGATCTTCAGAAACGATACTGTAATCTCAAATGCCTATCTAATGATTTCTATTCAGCTGAGCTGTAGAAATGGATTCAGAACTACATGATTCACTTTAAGAATCAGATAAAATTTTCTGCCAGACACTTTGTAAGACACAGATCTGGAGTGAAACAGGTATTTTGCACTCTAGAACTAGTATAAGGCTACTCAACAATTTCCATAAGCAAAAGATTATCTTTCAAGGAATTTACTACACTGGATAACAGAGGAAAACACTGGTGCTCTCCATACATCCTTGATCTTACCACAGCGTTAGCAGGGCATCACCAGGAGGGTACCAGGCTAGACTCTGCCCCGCAGTCTCATGCTTCTGGCCAAGGGCAGGGTGACTGTGTCTTTCTCTTCTGGGTGATGGTTCTTTCCTTCCTACTCTGCCAAGGCTGCAGACGATCCAGACAAGCACTCATTTCGGGCGAATGCAACACCCAGCAGGCACAAGCCCATCACTGAGCCATCGCCTCAGCAGGGCTGGATGATTCCTCATGCCACCTGCATCATGCACAGCACAAAGTTTTACCAGTGCAGTGACAATTTATCCACCATTTCCAGACATCCTATTGAAACTATTGCTCCTACCAGATCGCTGGACATCCTGACATCCAGGATCCATTTCCAAGTCGAAAAGAGGATGTATCCAGTGAAAGCTGGACATACGGTGACCTTAATGGTGCCATGGAAGAAGCACTTTTTGACTGCCATGGAATAAACTACCCATGGCAAAAAGCTTCATTGTACACTGAGTTTTCTCAAGGCTGTTTGTATTTTCCACAAAGTCTAATTAATATATATCTTTCCTTCATTATAGTAGCGGTAGATTGCTATTAATATCTTTAAAGGCATTATTTGTCATTGTTTTAGTTGTATTTTATGGAAAAATACAAAATACTGAGCCTATGCAAAATATCCTCAAAAACTGTCACCATTAATGTTGAGCCTTAAAATGTAATTCATTCAGGGAAAACATGAAAATCCTCATTCTAGGAACCCCTACCCATATAGTCCCACTGATATCAGCAGAGCCTGAGCATTACGGGACTGTTGGACATGAAGCCTTCAGCCTGAGCTCCCAGACTGTACTTTGTTATGACTCCAAGAGAGTGCGGCTTCCCGAGAAACCAGAGTCAGAAGGGCGAGATTTCACCAAGCATTAGTAAAGGTCCTACCACCTTTCCATAAAACAGACCAAACCCCTGTGTGAGGCATTTGCATGCATGCAATATGGGATAAATATTATCCCTGAGTGAGTACAAATACTAATTTTATTTTTAAAAAATCCTCCTTTTAAAAATTTTGTACTACACACTGTGAAAAGCAGCCACCTGTAAATCAGGATTTTCTCTGCAAAGAGCTTATCTGAATTCCTGCAGGATGTGCAGGAATGACTGTGGAGTCACTTCCCAAGAGCTCGGATAATTGGTGAAGTTTAATTAGTAGAAAGGATTTGCTGTTTCAGTGTCCACAGCACACTTTTCCACCACCTGAGCCCCTGGGCCATCTGTACGGACAGGACATCAGCTCTGCAGAGCATGCCCTTGAGTGCAGCCACTCTTCTCTCTCTCCACCGATAAAATTAGGCTTATGTCATGGCATCAATCCAGTGATATAGTTCTCGGAAGAAAAGTGTATTTTAGGTATTTTCTAAAATTTCCTCAGTTTTCAGAAACCTCTTTAGCCCTGTTTAGATTTAGGCTGATATTACCGTACTTGGCCAGTGCTGAGCATCTTCATGAAGGAGCTTTCTAAAGGCTGACAGGGCACCCAGTTATAGCACCCACAGTCACTGCACTGGGTCAATAACCCCTGCAAACGTCCCATGGGCCCGTGAGGAGACCAGCTCCTTCTCTCCGCAGGGCACACCAGAAACCCCTCTCTCCCTCCCAGCCTGCAAGAAACCTGCTGATGTCTGAGGTGGCCAAATGCTACCCGTGGCGGTCCACAGCTGCAGGACCTCACAGTGCTGGCTGCTCGAAGCATTAATTTCCTTGAATGTCTCACAGGTGGACTCTTGGGAAAGGGAAGCAGAGATTCAGGATTTGCATGGAAAGAAGTATTTCTCTCTGGACGTGACAGCTGGTGATGGGGAGAAAGGCGAAGCAGCTGTAACCCGGATCAGGAGAGGTTTATAGGGCTGCTGGGGTGCCTGAGCAGCGCAGGCAGCAGCGGCACAGCATGGGGCAACCTTAGTGGAAAGGACAGAAAAATTCCCATAAACGTGTGCTGGGAAGGGAGAGGGCTTCAGCATGCTCCAGGTCAGAGGCAGCACAGGCACGAAGGCGGGGGCCAGCACGTGATACCTGGCTGTCACCCAACCCGGCTCCACAATTCGTCACGCAGACATCATCCCTCGTGTGAAATAAACACAGAGCAAGATGCACACATGGGTATCACGACAGCTGGCTGCAATGTCTGCAGAAAGCGTCCAGTTGAGAAAAAACATTTCTACCAGAAATCTCCCAATATCGTGTCACTGAAACCAATATAAATTAACAGAAACATATCCACTCCAGTGAGACCTTTATTGGGAATGACTTAGATAATTTCTACCACCCCATATATATTTTTTTTATATCCATATATAACTCAAAATCCTGTACTGGTAAGGACGACTGTATAGAGCCCCTGCTCTTGACCTCCAGCTCTGGCTGTCCCTGTTACATCTGACTCCCGTGACTGCTAACGAGAGGTGGAAGCAGCTCTTCCTCCAACACCCCCACAAGAGCAGAGAATTACCCCAGAGAAGCTGGCTTTTACTCCTCTTTTTTTTTATTTTCTTCCTTCCAAGCCAAAACAAACTTCTGCATTTGGAACTACAAGGAGGTGGAGGTGGARCAGGACAGTTCACAAGGCTGAGCTACGCTGAGCAGTGAAGCAGAAGCAAACTCTGACACTGCATTTCGGGGGGGGCGGAACTGTTCACAGGCATGAAGAGTTCATATGTTCACAGGGTGGGGTGTGTTTAGCCAGACTTGAGCCTCGATGACCTCTAACTTACTTTAATTTCATTACAGTAAAATTGAAAAGGGCTTCCCCAGTTGCCGAATGTATCTTCTAATTCAGTTTCATTAAAAAAACCCCTTTCTAATTAAGGATGGATTTATAATTAAAAGTAAAAAAAGCAGTAAAATTTCAAAGAACTTTCAAGCTCAAAATAAAATATTCTAGCCCCGACAAAATTACCCATTTGTCTTTGACTCTTTTTCAGAGACCTGTTTCGCAAAGAAGACATTTCATAGTCTCCTCTTAGGGAAATCCAACTCCACGTTCTCATTCCAGGACTGCTGCCAGATCCGTGTTTAATGGCTAAATCCTTTTGCATTTGTCTTTGAAAGAGGCTCTCGTGAACAGGAAGCTGTGCTATGACACCAGGCTACCGTGCTGGGCCACTTACTCTTTAAAACAGCTCAAGCTCTGTAAAATGACCTCTCTCGACTCGCTTTCTCAGTTGGCTCAAGACATCTCCTGTGTGTTGTTTCTATAGCAGTAACCCGAGGCTTCAAAAAATGCCGTAACAGGTGGTTAAAGTTAAGTCAGCACCCAAAAAGAGGAAACATTTTAATATTACCTAACACACTTTTTTTTCCTTACATCCACACTCGTAACCAGAATTTGTTTGGGTTTTTTTTGTACAGGTCCATGACTCATACCCAGACACTACCCAAGGCCAATAGATAGGATATTGCAATTTATTAATATATAGTATCATTTAACATCTGCTGCATTTTACTGACTGAGTTGTCTGGGAAGCGCAGGATGCTTTGGAGAGCGTGGAAATACAGGGGGGCTCCTTAGGTCTCTTGAGTGCATCTTGTACCTCTCTTTCGCAAATGTTTTAACTTGCCAATCAAGCAATGATATTTCTGTAATTACTTTAAAAGTACTGATCTCACTCGGTGCACACTGTGCACCGCTGTGTAAGTGGTGGGATTTGAATAATGATACTGTCCTAGAAAATACCAAATGTAATCCCAAGTTACCAGCAGAAGCTGAGTAGTAAGAAATAATGTGACACCAACGAGGTCGTACGAGCATGAAACGCAGAATAGTTCTCTATTACCACTTATCATTGTAAAATAAATATGGTGCTTCCCTTTCTGCTTTCTGACTAGAGTAACGTGCTCAGCAGCACTGAACTCAAACAGTCTCTACAAGCAAGTGGTGAAGGGACAGGGATGCTGAATTGCCTCAAGCAAAATAACTCTGCTCTGCAACATCTTTGGTGTACTGGGGTTACTCCAGATTTGCACACAGGTACCAGAAGGCAGAATCTGACCAAATCACTTTAAAAAGACTGAACTGCTTGAGATATTAAGACCTGAGAACCCACCTCTTAATACGCCATTGCTCTAATTTCTCTTCTTAAAGCATTTGCACCAGTAATCAGAGGTGATCACTGAGCTCCATCCTGCACCTTTAATTAAAGTCTGTTTCTGAAAGCCCTGTCTAGAGGCTAATCCCTCTCTACTCAGCTGCTAGATTTGCAAAGCAGGGTAAGGAGGCAGATGCACATTTGGGGAGGTGAACAGGGCCCAGTTTGGCATCCCAAACTGTCACAGAACATCTACTAATACTGAAGCCAACTACTTCAAATGCAAATTGTCAACAGTCAGTAAAGAAATGGGGCAGAGAAGCATAAGCAGGGGAAAACCATGAATGCAGATATGAAAATTAATCATTCAAGGGTAACTACTGTTATTTTTGTTCAGTACTACTGGTGTGGGCTCAGGTCCTGCCAGCCCTTGTCTGGAGCATTTGCTTCTGTTGGAGCAGATGCAGAGAGACCTGCAGAGCTTGCAAAGAAGAAAACTGGGAACTGTAGGAAGTCCTCCCTACAAGAGCTGAAGGGAGATGGGAAAGAAAGGAAAACTGGCACACCAACAAAAGCAAATTTAGTCCTCAAAGCAGTAGCGTAGTGGCTCATAGAATCCTCATGAGCTGGGGAACTGCACCAGAGAGCTCACATTTTGCTGTAGGCATGGTACATTGAGATTTCTGCACCATTATGGTCACTCTGCTGCCTCTATTCGTGATGCATTGCCACTTACCCTCTGCTCTGCCAGCACAGCGGCGCTCCGTCTCCCAACATCAGATTTCCCCTATGTTTCATCTCCTCTCACATGTCTGCCCCTTCCTCCACCACCCAAAGTGGCCACAAAGTTCCCCCTCCTATTCTCACTGTAAACTTCTCTCTTCTGAGGCACCTATGGGAAACTGCCTGCCTGTGATGGCAGGTGAGAGCAGGTGCAAGTGGCTTCAGTCACTGATGCCTTCTTCATACGCTAATGTGGATAAAGAAGGGTCCCAACTGCAAACATAGATGTAAATCTACATGGCTGACTGTTGGCCTTGCCCTTCCAGCACCCCTCACCCTGAGTGAGCCTGACAAACTTTTACCATCTCTTTCCTCAGCCCCAGGGGATGGATGTCTGTTCTGTGTTTATACATCTTGCTCTGGCTCTCAGCAGGCTGCTAACATACAAGAAGATAACAGTAACACAGCAGAGGAGTCTCTGCAGAAAAGGATTTGTGGTCCCAGTGCGTATGTTTGTGGAGAATTTACTGCGTGGGCTTAGGGACTGCTCAGACTGACTGAGCTGCAGCTCCCGCAGAGACCACTGCATGGACGAAGAGACACATACCCAAAACTCTCCAAACTCACAGTCAAGAAGCAGACATGGGACAGGGGGATGAAATAAGTGACCATGACTGGTAGCTTCATGGTGAAGAGCCAGACCTGTGGTCTGTAACAAGGAGAATGGGATACTACGTTGCCTTCTGGGAGCTAAGATGAGATTAATACTATAAATGTATGGAGGGAAAATAACCTCAGGAATACAGGGGAATTTTCTGAGTCACTATTTCCAAGTGAAAACTAATGAGACGAGCAGCAGGGAAGTCAATGCTCAACAGGATCACACTAGAAATGTGAGACTAGAAAAGCCAAGGGGAAGCCCTCTCCGAGATTGCTCTGGTACCCACCGCAGGTCAGCAGAGACACCGCGCAGCAGCCAAAGGATGCAGGAGTGCTGCAGTAGCAGACCTCCGTCGGCAGGGCTCAAGGGTGCTTTCTGCGATGAAAGGTTAGTACTAAGATTAAATGGTCTTAAGCAAAGAGGGTGCTAACCTCCCTGTGTTCACAGCTGACAATTCAGAAGAGCTTCAAGATAAGTGGAAAAAAACAGAGGAGGCACTTGGCTCAGAGGTCTCATCACTGGCTCCAGCATAAAGCATAAAAGAAAAGATAAATGAATTATTTTTCTTACTTCCTAAATATATATTCTCACTTCTCAATTGTACGCCGCAATACACATTACGAGAAGCTAAGACACACATTGTATGCTGATGGCTGGTGTTTGCTTCTGCTGCTGTCAGCCCCACAGTATGTAAACATTGTCCTAACACACACGTGCCTCTCAGGTATGTGTAATCCCGGTTTTCTGCAAGGCTAGGGGAATGTCTGAATATGTGACTGCAAATCCAACTCTCCGTTGGCACTTTCTATGGCTTAAAAAACCCTCAAAAGTCAAAATACTAATTAAAAGAGTAAAATATAAGCACTCAGTGACAACTACATTAATGTACGCACACACAATGTAGAGGGTATGGGAAACAAGCAAACTATGGTAAAAATGTTAATAAATGATGCAATTTGTGACCTAGGCAACATCACTAAACGGAGAACAATGATTCTTGGACTTGCAACGGAGAGAGAGAACAGAGGCAGAGGCAGAAGGGTGAGTGATTCAATGCTTAGACATTGCTAACAAAAAAAAAAACCAATGCAGAAGAATAAGGAGCTGAAACATTATGGGAGTGAATAAATGGGGTGAAAACCAAAGCATCTGTAAGAGGCAACTGAATTTGGACATCAGGAAGAGATCACAGCGCAATATAAACTTGCTTGGCTTTTCACACCATGTGAAGAGGTAGGGAATTTTAACACACTGTGTTTTCACACACTGTAACAAAAATATCTTTATTTTCTGCTAGCAGAGCTATGTAGCAGTCCTGTGATACAGAAATAGTAGAATCTAATGATGAGAAAAGAGACTTGAGAGGTCTTACAAATGGAAACAAGAACTAGCTGGAGATGCAACAACGTGGTAGTTTAAGTAATCATGGGCTAGTAATGAACACAGCAGCCAGCATATTTAAAAGTGCTTTGCTAAATACAACAAGAAAATCTTTAATTCTAGTGATGCCACTATATGCAGGATTCAAACATGACACAAGCTAATTTAACCCAACACAAACTTTGCTGGTTGCACTTTCCTTACATAGACTAGTTAATGATTTTAATGATACATGATAGAAGTTGAATATCTTTAGAGTGTTTTTATTTGAATTACAGAAGTAACTTCCAGTCCACCTGGACCCAAGAGATGGCCACAATATGTTGAGTTCGCAATGGCTGCATGTGCAAATCTAATTGGGAGCGACACACCTACTTACTTTAACTGCCACCTCCTCTAGTTTACTTTCTCTCTCTTGCTGCCAGTTGCAGTGCAGCATGTGGGCTTGGCTCTCGGCACTTCATGAAGTCATCCGGAGAATGCACATTCAACATTTCAAGCTGGGACTCCTCGCCGAGCGCAGGTTTCCCAGCCAATCCAGCCGCCCCGCAGGCCAGTGTTGCTCTTCCTCAGCAGCTCCCACCACGCGGCGCGGCCCCCACAGGTACCGGTTTGTTCAGCTCAATTAAACAGCCCCTCGTCAATGTCACTTGGGAAAGGACAAGCTTTCCCTTCCAGTGAACGACGGAGATTGAAGCTCCTGTATTTACTATATTCTGGCTGGTTTCAGAAGGACGTACGCCTGTATTTAGCCTGGTGACACAGTGACAGGCACCAAATGATGTTTGGGGACTTCAGAGGTGGGAAACACTTGGTTTCTCTTCTTGAGAACTTCATTACAAAAAGATACTAAGTGGTTCATGTAAATGAATCCAGGAACACCAGACTTCCTAGTTAATCTATTTGATATATTGATAAAAGTGAAATAATAGATGATTTTTTAAAAAGTGAATATTTACTCAATTTCTGATTCCTCTCTAAGGTCACCTCTCGAGCCACCTGGTAACACTTTCAGATTTTAAGCTGCATTTTACCAGTAAAGGGTCTTTTTAAATGATGCCCACCAAAAGCAACACAACATTTTGCTGTTTCTCGAGCAGATACACCCTGCAGTTGGCAGAGCAAAGACACGGTCTTCTACCTTAAACCAAATCCCAACCACCCAAAAGGCTCCAACAGGCGCCATGTGCTCGGCAATAAGCCACACAGTAACCCTCCCGCTGCGGCGTGGCAGCTCTGTCCTCATCTATCGTCCTCAACCATGAGAAACCTTCTGCCATCCTACCTCCTACCTGACAAGCTCATGAGCCTGTTCGGCTTGACACTACTGCCCTGGAGGAAAAAAATGACAAATGTCGGCTTACTAGCTGGAAATTGTTTAAGTGTACTCCTCCTTGCAGAGCTGAGAATGAGGAGCTCAGAGGCGATGTGCGTGAGAGTCCCTTTGAACTGACACCAACAAGACAATCAGGCCTTCAAACCAGGAGTGCACATCTGGGACAACTATCTCCAGCTCCCATCTGACAAGAGAATAATCCTATTAATATGAGTCTTTGACACCAGGTTGAGTGCCGTGGCAAAAAACAAAGATTAAATTAGTTTAACTTGGCTTCCCTCTGGCTTTTATTGGTGTCCCAAACACCAACTCATGCAGTGTGAGGAGGGGGGCATTTTGCAAGGGGTTTTCTCATGGATAGGTTCAATCCCAGCTCGGTCACTCTGGGACCTTTTGCACCAAAATTCCAACTATAGAAATTTGTGGGAAAAAAAAGATGGTCTCTCAGACATGACTGTGGGACTTCACATGGAGCATCAAAAAAGCCAAGCCCTGCACGCTGATCCCCGGCTGCCCATCGGGAGGGAGAACAGGGCTGTCCCCACGCCATGCTGGGTAGGACTGTCCTCAACACCCTGTGCGGTGCAGGGTACCACGCCCGGGTGAGGATGCCAAGGCCACGACACAATGCCTCTTGCCCAGTGTTATGTCCAGCAACAGAAGCATCCACCCGGGCCTCTCACGGGGCTCCCGCATGGTGGGCTCTGTGGGAGCGGCGGGTCATCTGAGACAACAAAAGAAGTATATGAAACATCTGTCCCCAGCTTGTATCGGCAGGGAAGGAGGGAGACAGCCTCCGGCGTACAGACTGGGTCGGTCGGGAAATGCGCTAACCCCAAAAGAATGAGTGACTCGGCTCCCGCAGCTGATGTCAGCTGCTCCCAACTTCTCCTGCCTCAGGTGAGTTGATTCATGCATTTTATAGCTGTGAAGTATGAAAGATGCTATTGTTCCTCGAAGATCCCCACAGGATACAGCTTCCGCTCTATTTGGCCCTGTCCTTGCCGCCTTACCAATGGGGCCAAAACACAACTTTGCAACCCAACACTGCCAGCTTTGGAGAAGCTCAGCTCCAGGTCATCCCTTGGCTAACCCTCATTTTCCTTCTCCTGAATCCAACTAACCATACCTCTGAGCACAATAGATATGGGAGAAAAACTGAACGCAGATGAGGCTTCAGCTCAGCTCCAGGTCTTTCAACTCTTTTCCTGATCTGGTTTTCGCTGCCTCCCTCGCCTTCATTTTTTCTCACCAGTCTGGTGTGGGTAATGAAGACAGAATATGCATTTTGCCTCGAGCAAGAGTTTTTTTAGTTCAGATCAGCTGCCTCTGACTGGAGTAGATGATTCTGGTACAAGAATGAGATGCAACCCACAGCACACCGAAATAAGAAAAACCTGACAGCTAATTTGCTGGCTGCTTCAAGAACAGGCTATACCCTGACCCCTTCTTGACTACAGCAGCTATGGTGCTTTGACGTACTGCTGCTCTCCTGCAAAGAGCAAGACCGTACGTGCGCCTACAGCTGTTCCAGAGGTTAATCTGGGACTGCGATGCAAAAAGGTCTGTGCTGCTGGAGACAGCTGGAGGTCTCCACGCTGACCTGGTGAAGGTGACGGTCCCACAGGATATCTGGCAGCCRGGCAGGACACTCTGCGCCTTGCCTGGGACACCCACCCTGTGTGGCTTCACCAAGCCCTGGACAATGGCTGAAATCAGGGACATGCACCACAACCTCCCCGGGGGAAAGCCAGCATTCAGGTGAAACCCATTAAAACCAGCCCAGCAATTAACATCCCACAGCTCTCAGTACAAGAAAATCAACTACTGCACCACTTGAAATGTAGCACATGTACATACATGAAATTACTAAAAGGGAGCTTCAAAAGATACGCTGAGGAGAGAGGAGGAGCTGGGGAGGCTGAGCGCTGCCCAGAAAAGGAGCCTACAGCAGTTTTTGTCTCACTGCCTTTGCCAGTTGCCTTTCATAAACAATGTTTGGGAGAAAAAGCCTCCATAAATGTCAACAATTGCAGTTTATTACATGATCCATGACCTATTTGTAAACTGACTCAATTTCATAATTATATTTGCCTTTAGATGGTAAGAACCATACAAAAAATTGGTATCTTTTGTGGAGCTCTAAGCAAGCAAATTACCGGCTTCCGGAGCCTTCCTAACATCTCAGCAACTTCTGGCACAAGCTCATTCAAGGAGGAGTATGGAAAAAAGAATACGTTTGTGAGAAAGAATGTGTATCATCTGTTATTCCCGTATCGCTCCAAACCAGAGCAAACAACTGAGCTCAGGTAAAGCTCAGACACACACAGCATGCCTTCCTACAGCACTGAAGAGGGAGAAAATTCAGCTGGTTAACCTGTATAGACTAGCATTTGGAAGGTTTTAGCAACATTTTAAAACATGCTGGGAGAAGCACATCGATCTGTCTCCACTAGACTAACGCAGGTTGGCGCAGGGGTCGGCAGCCATTCAAGGCTGGCACCCAGGGGATGTTCTTCCTCCTTGCATCAGAGACTACCTTTGCCAAGAGAAACTAGGCAAGTTCTTGGACAAGCTGCTTCTGCAAGGGCTAACATGCTGTAGACCCAGTGATCACTGATCAACAGTGTTTAAGTCTGGGCAAGCCAGTGGCACCCCGCTCCTGATAAATTTTATTGATCATTAACCTATTGTCCTGGTTCCGGCTGGGACAGACTTAACTTTCTTCCCAGTAGCTGGGGGGGTGTGATGTGTTTTGGGTTTGGTATAATAGGAGCACTGATGGCCCATTGATGTTTTGGGTGTTGCTGGGTGGTGCTTGCACCGGGGACTTTTCAGCCTCCCATGCCCTGCCAGGTGCATGGGAAGCTGGCGGGGGGAGCATAGCCGGGGCGGCTGACCCAGCTGGCCAATGGGGTATTCCATACCATGCAACGTCATGCTCAGTATAAAAACTAAGTGTGGGGGGGCTTTGGGTCCCGGGAACAGGCTCTCGTATTGGGCACATGTCGGTTTTGGCGGGTGGTGAGCAATTGCATTGTCCATCGCCTGCTTTGTATATTGTTGTTGTTGTTATCACTGTTACTTTGTTTTATTTCAATTATTAAACTGTTTTTATCTCAACCCGCGAGTTTTCCTACTCGTGCCCTCCCGATTCTCTCCCCCATCCCACCGGAGCGGGGGGGGGTGAGCGAGCAGCTGCGTGGTGTTTAGGTGCTGCCAGGGTTAAACCACGACACCTATGTTTCTTCTTCCTCATTTTATTCAGTGGATTTCAAGAGTTATTTTACAGGACACAGAGAATTAGCACAGTTAAGTTGCAAATGCTGGTCACTGAAAGACTTCTTAAAAGCAAAGTTAAATAAGTAAAAATTCAAAAATATTTGTGACCTTTTGGCACCGAATTAAAGTTTACCTTGCAAATTAAAGAATAATAAATTGAGTAAAATAATAACTTCATAGAACGCAGCAATTAGGCAATTTAAACAATAAAAAGACACACTGAACATATTTCAACTGAAGACAGGAACGCCAGTGTAACATCCTTTCCTGTATAATGGTAATTTCATTTGCCAATTTCAATTAATTTGGTAATTTCATTTGCCAATTGATTAATTTCAATTTCATCAGCTTATTTGGCTGATCTTCATAATTCTACCATTTATATCAGAACGTAAAAAAGGATTAAAAAAAGAAAATTAAACAGTTTGCAGATTTTTCGTCTAGTTCAGAGTATGCAGTTAATTATTATTAGGAGGCCGACGTACTGCTTCTGGCACGCTGCGGGTTGCTGAGCACTGCCTCAGCTAACATCTTTCAGAGCCCCCTCTAGATAAGATTTGCAGAAGCGATGTCCATGCCTTTTGGGCCACCTGACTTCTCTGAGCACCAAAATGCGACCTTAACAGCAAATGTTAAATTGAAAATGCTATACAGTTTCCAAAGTGCACCAAACCAAGTCTCTCTGTGCTGTTTTGCAGACCACTATTTCAGGAACAGGAGCCTAAGAGACTTCAAACAGCCTTGTGTTCTGCAAAAGAAGCCTCTACTGCAGATCTTTTTCCATGCAAGGAAGGAAAAGACAACCAAGTGTTCCTCTGGTCTGCACAGACACGGAGAGAAAAACTCTCCTTTCTGGGATTTTTGTTTGACATGGGGGAGACCCGCAACTGCAGTTGGTGTAGAGCTCAGATACCCTATGTGCTAAGATCTGAGATACCTCCCAATTCATACCAAGCCTCATTTTGAAGAGTAAGAGGCAGTCAGAAAGCTAGCCATATTGAAAAAAATAAAAGTAAGCAACTGGAAAAATCATTACAAGGTCTTGTAACCTACTGCATGATTTCAAAAATGCTGGAGAGAAGTCTTATCTTATGTTCCTTCCCAATTCAATTTACAGATGAATTTATATTTCTAGATCTCCTCAAGTAAATTTTTTTCCTAGAAAGATACACACACACTAAAAATGTCCATTAAAAATTTGGGGATGAAAGTTTACAAGATTTTTTTTTAATGTGCTGCATTCTAACCTTTCAGCATTTTAAAGGGTCTTGTTGCAACCTGTTTGTGGTGCACCTCTGGTTGCTTGGGAAGCAGTAGCTAACATGTACAAAATGTAAGACTGGTGACTAACTAGCACGGGAACGGGTATCTTCAGGGCAGGAGTGAGGTATAGCCAAGCATCAGCCTTCAGAAATAGCAGGCATCAACCATCAGAAACTAAGTCACCCATCAGCAATCTATGCTGAGGAGCTCATAGGGGAGCCAAATGGCATTAGCCTTTTCTCAAACCTGTTTCAGAAATGCACTGATGTGCAGACTGTTCCCCCAAAGCTTTTCTCTCCCTCCTTCGTGCTCAGCTCTGCAGAGCTCATGGAGTCACCAGAGATGTGTTTGCGAACACTGAGGGAAGAATGGCCAGGATTCTCATTTCCATCGTGAACAGGGTATTTTTACCTTTTTTTTTYTCTCTTTTTCTCTGCTCTGTATGTGGCAAATGGCCTTTCCAGTAAAGGCTTTGTTTGTGAAGGGTGGAGACATTTGTTTTTACAGTCCTTACACAGACTATTTAAAAAACACAGCTTTCTTGCCTTATGTTGTGTAAATAGAGAGAAAAGGTTCGCCTATCACTACTTGACTTCAGCTGTTAACAAGTAACCCACACCTTGATGAAGCCTTTTGTGAAGAAAAGGATAAAAAAATATTACTATCCAAACAACCACCTATTTGAGCTGTTCTGTTCTACTAAGCTTGTGTTCACGCACCTGAGAGGCCTCACAGAGAGCGTACGGGGATTTTTTTTTAGGCAGGTAACACTCCACACTGGCCACAGAAAGTATCTGTCCCTCCTTTGAAAGGAGAAAGCAGAAAGCCACCAGCAATGGCTCTGCTGATGTCCTTGCCGCTGCATCAGCCCAGATCACACCTTCCCCCGCCAGCATCCCTCCTTAGTGAAATCCCTTTGCAGAGCCCATAAACCTACTGTGGTCAGAACAGACACAGGTTTTTGTATATGTGTGTGTATAATGATTAAAAAAACCCTGAAACTCCGTTAGAGAAATTCAATAATGCTGTTTGGGGCTGGGTACATGGTACTGGGGCAGTACTATTTGCTGCCCTAAAGGGGTATCAAGCAGGAGCTGCCCCTCCAGCCACAGGTGCAGAAGTCACCCCAGTGCTGTGCAACACCTCAGATTTGTCACCACATGCCATTAAATAATGTAAATTTACTTAAAAGCAGAGCTGAGAGATCTTTCTAAATCTGCAGGGAAAGAACAATTTTATCAGCAACTTTTGGGTGGAGTGTTGGAAGACCCTTGAAGAATGAAACCACGTTGGTTCGATGCACACTTCCAGGCAAACCTGCCCACCTGTGAGCATGCAAACAGCGCTGTTTGCAAAGCAAGGGAGCACAAGAGCTTGAGCAGAGCAGCTTCGCACCATGCATCATGCATGATGAATGAAAGACTCAAGCCACCAAAACTCACTCAAATCTTGTTGGAGAAAAGCTGGTTGGTTTGTAGCAAGGCAAACGAAGCCAGTTCCTTTTTATCTGTGTATTTGAAGTCTGGCAGGAAGCTAAAACATCACTTCCTCACCCCCAAAGATGCTAACACAAAGTAACTCCATTGATTTTGATGAGGTTTACTGTTACTGAAGAGAGAACTTGGCATCCCTGATTTCAACAGTAAAGCTAACTTAGCTCTGTGAGTCTCAACGAAATGCTGAAACAGTAATATATGTGCCCTGGGAATATGAGAATGATCTGGAACACCCGTCCCAGCAAGACCCATCCCAAAAGTGCTTTTATAGTTCAAACCGGGATTTGCATGTGGGCTAGCCTAGCCGGTCTGGCGCCCTGTGAAGGCTGCACCCCCCCCGGCTCCCAGCCCTCGGCAGGCTGTGGGCTGCCAAATTCAGGTTTCATCGTCCCCACACGGCGCTCGTTCCTTTTGGCAATTCCCACTCTGCTTGAAAAGTAGGTAGAATAAAATGTATGAAAAGAAGGGGAAAAAACTAGGGATAACATGTCTCTAATATTTCCATTAACTGGGTTTATCTAATCTACTCTTGTTTTCCTGGTCCAACCACACAGGGAAAATGCRTGAACATGCTCCTGCTCCCTAATAGCCACCACAGAGCCAGCACTGGGTGAATGTGACACGCTCCCTAGCCCCACGTTATCCCTATTAAAAAACTGCCCTGTCATAAGGACAGCCAAAAGTTTCAGAGGCCACRCACATCTGCTCCATTAACCAGCGTACGTACTGGCCTGAGCTTCACAGGGAGCAACAGGCTGCCAGGACTGACTTAAGACTCTGCATCTAATGCTTGTGTGCCCTTACGTACAGAAGAGGGAACGATGCCTCTTACCGTACCACTATTTACTCAGTGTCTGTATGCAGTATTTGAAGACCCTGCTAATGTAGATAAGCAGTGGAAATGTCCCAAAAGAGATCCACCTCCTGGCAGCTCGCAGGGAGTCGGCACTTGCAGAACTTCCCTTGTCTGCATCAGGCACTATTGGTGTAATACGAAAGCTGTATTGCATATTGACTGTGGACAAGAGGCTGGTCTATTCACAAAAGCTCTTTCAAATCTGAAAAATACAGTCATTTTGCAAACTGTCTTTAATTGTCTGTAATATTTGCCAAATGAAGTGGTAAAACAGCACAGCAATGCTCCTACAGCTATCCTATGCAGAAGCTGGAGGCAAATGAACTCTCATCATGGAGACCCACAACCAAAATGGAAGAAAACGCTTTGTTTCTCCACCACAAACATTTGACACAGTATATCAATTTTCTTCAAACCATATCTTTGTATCATATCTTCAAATTCATATCAAAACCATATAAACAAAAATAAATCATGATCAGTCTGAATGACAGCAAAGTTGCACACTGAAAGCCAACAGCAGCTCCAGTTAATACCCGTTTATTTCTACAGGCAAATTCTGAGCCAATAGTCTTTAAAATCAAGTTTAAGATTTTTCAGAATTATGTAAATACATAATATGGAAGATGGCCATATTGAGGTCACCAGTGACTGAATTTACTACGTTGATATAGACTGCCTAAGGACTATTTATTTAGATCTACATATGGTCCCAAAATAGACATCTCTACCTCAGTCTTAGAAAAAATGCCAAAGCGAATGAAGAAGAGATGTAGCTGACCCGGCATCCTCTGACACCTGCAGCCTCTGCACTGCCCCTGCTCCCGAATCTCTGCTGCAGCACCTTCTCATGGGGAAAAAAAGAATAGTTCAGTCTTTTTATTTTTGCTTCCTTGCAGAGACTCAATAATAGCAATTTCAGTTGCTGCCAAAATCCAGAGGCCAGTTCTGTGATCTGGACTCGTCTCCATTGGTTTGGGGCTGAGCGCTGCCAGGCATACTCCATACAGGCCTCTGAATAAAGGCCACTGAATAACAATTAATTGTTTTATTAAAATACAACATGCATAATCTGTTTCATTTTTAATTATCCAAGTACTAACTGTAAAATAACTGAAAGACCAATTATTTTCAATTATTTTGATACTCCAGAAACCCCTGGAAAAAAAAAGACAGTGAACTAAAAATTGATTAGCAAGTGAAAAGAATAAAGTTTAGATTCTATTGTTCGGCGTAAAGAGAGAACTGCAATGATGTGAATGAGTTTAAATTTGTACCATTTGCATAATAATTTAGGTGCATTAAGTTATTTTTTCACTGAGTTTTATTATACTGTGTTTTAAATCTCTAATGGAACTGTAATGGAAAAAGTGATTGTCAAGATCAAGATCAAGAGAAGGAATTCAAACTGGCATGATATCAATAAAAGACCTAATCCAGCTCCCAGTAAAAACAATAGTAGTTTTGGCATCAGCTATAATGGAAGCAGATTTGAGCCTAAGTATCTGTGTTTTAGGACTTCGCATAATTTCTCTGTAGCTTTCAACTTTAACAATACCGTTCCACACATCCAATTTTTTCCCTTGTGAATTCACTTCCACAGGAAAATATCAGTGTGTTTTACCTGTGGATTTGAGTTCTGGTGAGGAGCTAAAACATTCAGATCACAAGCCAAATATTATTCTCACATTCACAGATGCCAAGGTGAAGTAATCCCAGTGGTTCTGATGAGGTTTATACTACTGCGAGTGAAAACAGACACACGTGTATGTATACTGCAAAAAGACAAATGCCTTCACCTTTCTTAGAGTATTAAAGCTCAAATTTCTAAAACTGAATGTACATTTCTGGGTTCATGATTTTCTTCTTTTTCCCCAACTCCTTCATTTTAAGGAGTTTTCACTTTCAGGTTTGAAGATGAACCATTTCCAGCTGCAGATGCTGAATATGATAATTTTTCATTTATAAGAATGGGGTTTTTTGTTTGCTTTGGATTTTTTGTTGGTTTGTTTTTTTTTTTTTTTAACTCAAAGAAGTATTTTTGTTCACTATTTTCCATCTAGTCCAAATGCTACTAAGTAATTATATAACACTATAGGCAATTTCTCACTTAACACTCTCTTTACAGAACTGGAAGTTGCATTACCATATAAAATCCCAATATATGACTATATATTACATACATAGACAGACATACACACACAGAGATAGATAGATGTGTATGGATTGAGGACAAACACATATATTGACAGTCATATCTTCCAAGCAGTGAGTTTAACTCCCGTGTCCTTTGCATGCTGGGAAACACAAGACGTTCCCCAAGACCCATCACGTATTCCTCCCCTCCCACTCTCCCCTTCCACGTATTCCCGCTCTTAATAAAGCTGTAAACAGGAATCTCTACGCCTTCAGAGATGGACGTTTTGCCAGGTCCAGGGTACCAGGTATCTCCCACCCAGGAGGGCTGGGAGGGAACTCTGGGGCAGTCAGGAAAGGTAAACCTTTAGGATTAAGTAAGCGTGTCCAACACCAGCAGCTTCCCACAACAGACAGCCTTTTCCTTTCCCTCCCAATTCCCTCAGTTCTCACCCTCGCACCTTGGGGGCCACTTTGCTTCATAGCCAGCTCCTGACTCTGCCCGTGGTTCCCGTTTGAAGGAAGTCAGAATTAGACTGACTTGTCTCTAAAAGAAAATATACTTTATTTCTTTTGGAACATAAACCCAAAGGCCCTGAGACCTCACCTTCTCGGGCTCTGTATATCATGACTCTCTTCCCTCCAGGGCCAGACTGCTGCTTCTCTCCCGATTCACTAAGCAGCAAAGGTTTTCACTTCATTATTCAATACTGCTTTTGTGAACCAGAACAAAATACACTGCTTGATTTCTTTTAAAGAGGCTTTATCATGACCCAGGGCTGGAAACACTTCATGCACGTGTTCGTACAAAGTAGTCCATCACAAACTTCAAAAGACTATCACCCAGAAAACTATGTACCTAAAAACAGACAAGTCTTCACAGTAGTGTTATCTTTAAAGCCAAAGTAGCAGCCGTGCTAGTTACTGTGCTGGTTCAGGCCTGAAGGATGCAAAATAAAGTTTTCATCCTTTTAAGCAGCTCTTCTTCTGACATGAGTGCCAAACAAATGTGGAAGGTAGGTCATTTTGCACCACTGTGGCATGGAAATGTTCAGTGACTGCTTAAAGCAAGAGGAAAAACCTAAGCAAATCTAAGAGCTGTACATTACGCTGAGGTTCACCCTTTATAATTACTTCTGTATTTTTTCTTGCTCTTATTTCTTTCTTTCTGTTTATACAGAGAAACAACTTCCATAAATATCTTTAGCAAATCTGCCCTAGTGCTTGCTTTTAATTAGCCTAATTATCAAATACCTCCTTAGGCAAAATTTTCACACAGTTAAAGTACATATCTGAGGGCCTGACATACGCGCTTTCATATAGGCAAAGTCCTGTTCTTCTGTCTGGACAAAATTGCTGGGAAGAGAAAGGAGACTTGTCCAAGAAAACCTAGAAGTGTGATGGCTTTGTAGATAATTCTTATTGAATTCATAAGCAAATTAAACCAATTTACTGCCTATCTGATTTGCTAGTGCTTTCTGAAAGAGAGTGAATTTGAGACAGCACTTGACATATTCCTCTTACAACTATTGTATTTAAATTAGCCAATTTCTACTACACAGTATATGCAGTAGAATAAAAAAGGGGCTTGAATGCAAGGTTTCCTCTATGAATAACTCAGGAACATCAGATCAGATGTCCAGTAACTGATTTTGGATCTAATAAAAGGGGAGTCTCAGTAAAATAGGCTGTTTTCTTTCTCTCAGCGTCACAGAAAGGGAGTTCTTCATTCACCAAGACAGCACATCAATGAACTTAAATCCTAGGTTGGAGAAGACCATTGTTATGAACACAAAGATAAAGACCTCCCGCACTGAACAAAGTACCCAACGTTTTGACACATTAAGCCTTCAGAGTCTTAATATTTTTCCTGAAAGGAAATCTCTCCTTTTTACACTTTTTCCCATTATTGCATTATCAAAATTAACATGCAAGTATATAATGCCTGTGGTTTTAAACAAGAGTGCACCTCTCCAGTATGCAAGGCTGTCACTATTCCTATTTCGGGCTTAAACAATGCTATGTAAAATAACTTTCTGGGCTTACACAGYCGGTAGTTGTTTAAGGTCTTGTGTCCCTTTTCTGGTGGAACAATGATAAATCATCTGACGTTAGCTCACGCCTTTCTGCCTGATCACTTCCCAAAGCTAAGAATGCGTGGAATTGCTTTCCCCAAAAACACCCAACAATGCCAAGAATGCACTCCTGCCCAAAGGTTTATAAAAGCAGCACAAAAAGAAAAAAAGAGGGCTAACATTTTGAGTTGAAGACAACAAGCTGTGACCAAAGGGGACAGTTACATCGCCCCACGCACCACAGCTGGGAGATTGATACGTGGCTCTAACTGGATAACACATGCCATTTGTGGTCACTTTAGTTCTTAAATATCTATCTCCACGTGCGATACAGAAAGTTCATAAATCTCCATATTAAACACTTTTCTGTTAATCTACTCTTTTGATCCTAGAAACCTTCACACCTCTGAGGAATCTCACTGCAAGGCCTAAACTGCGAGGAGCTATGGCCCACACCAGAGGAGTCAACTCAGGTCCACCCTTGTAGGAGTTACTTTTCAGAGAAACGCTCTGCAACAACCTCTGGTCTTGGTCTAAGAAGACAAATCTGATGAAGTAAGGCTTGTATGATCAAGCTCTTACTCAAAGTGACATAAACCGAGCTCTTTTACTGCAGTATTCATCAAAGCAGCATGGCTACCATCAGGATGAAAAGTCAAGCAGTGTCTTCCCTCCAAGCAGCTCCCACCGACACCTCAGGAGCAATGGACACCTACTTGACGAGCCACCCTGACCAGGCCCGGGGCCATCCATCCGCCAGAGCGACATGCTCCACCAAAACTTTCATAGTTTTCACCCATCATTTTCAGGCGAAAACACTTAGTCATCAAAACAGCAAAATACAATTCATGAAAGAGATCTCTATTAATAATTGAAAGCGATACATGGCACATCATTAAAATCTTTACATAACTTCCTGTATTATGCTGTTCAAATAATCCTATTTTAATAGATGGATGTTTTAAAAGGGAATTTATAGATTAATTCTTTCTCTGTTTACTTTGGTAGAGAGGGATTCCTGCTGTGAAGGGGAACTTATTTTTGTCCTTCCATTATCTTCTACTTTTCAACATTTCAACGCTGCCTGCCACAGAGTCCTCACTCAATACTTTGGCGAGTGCAAAAGTAACAAAATAAGAAATCTGTTTCCCTTGTGTGGGAACGAGAACCACGCGAGATATTTCTGTGGCACAGGGTAGGAATCTTCTGCATGACAGTCGCACTATGCAGAAGGTACGGTAGACTTGGTGTCTACTGTATTCCAGCAACCTTGCACACAAATTTGGTCATATATACCGCAAAGCAAACATGCCAACACTGCATACGAATTCAACCACATCTGCAAGTCAGGCAGGAAGTTGTCTGAGCAGATGTTATATGGTTAATTATGAGTACATTTTTTCTCTGCATTTCTCTGAAGGCCAAGGTAAGACCCTGATAAAAATCTTACCCAAAAAGCCAGAGCATCTATAGGCACTCATGGTCTACAGTACTGCAGATAACTATTTGCCAAGATAAAGTCAGAGAAAAATTAATGGGCTGATATTTATGAATAAACAGACTGTAGATTATGGACTTCCCTAGTCGCACAAAGTTTTCAGACAATGAACAAAATGATACACTGTGTAACCCTCAGGATGTGTGACTGGGGAAGCAAAGGTGACTCTAATGCTGGAGAGCTAATGGCTGTCCCTGCTCTTCGTGGGGTCACGTCCTGCCACAGCATTTCCAGGCACCTTTTCTTCACCATGGCACGTGCTACAATGCTAGCTGCAATACAGTCAAGTGGAGATGACAAGACAGGGCAACCCGGCTTGTCTGCAAACCAGAAAGGACTCAGTGAGGAAAGGAGGCAGATCCTGATTCCTCACCCTGTGAAACCAACTCTTTAACTGTTAGAAGATAAATTGCTAAATGCTGTTGGCTAATGCTGTTGCTCTAAATCTTTTCAGTGCACCAAGTTCCATTTACAGAAGCAACCACACGTAATTTGGTTTTTTTTAAGGAGAGAGCACTTTTCCCTCCCAGGCCAAAACCTCCACCCTATAATCCCCATTCGTCTCATCTCTCCCAGGTTTGCTTTCTGTGGCTCTCCTGACCTGAGGTCAATGTAACCGCCACACCACGGCTACGCCCAGCGCACCCAGCAGCCGTTCTGTCCAGAGCCATTCTAGCTCTGTGTGAGCATACACCAAGATCTTCTGCTCCCTTGGCTTCCAACTTCAAAATCATCATCTGAGAAGATGCACCTCCAGAGTCAGAAGAGAGCTTAGCTGAGAAGCAAGCTCAACAGCTTTATAGTGACAAACAATAGAGAAATCTACAGGGCAGCAAAACATCTTTCAAACAAAAACACTGAGACACTCAATGAAGAACAACCAAAAAAATTAAGAAAACCTTGTGAGCAACAAGTGGATTTTCTTACGTCAGTCTGATGAGAATAAACTCTATGGCATGTAACTCCCTCCTTTGAGCTAGCTGCAAACACAACACACTAAGATGAGTTTTGTTGTCAGAGATTCTTGCCGCTCTCTCTAAAAGAAAATCTCATGAAAGGCGATTAGTGTGTTGTATGTAAATAGACTTGAAAGGAGAACTTTGCTAATACCGCATATACTGATTAATGCCCAGTTAAGATCCCTAAAAGTAAGGTATATGTAAGATGTGCTTGCAGACTGTTGCTCTGCCTCATCGGAGTGCATACTCCGCTCTCCTGTTACAAATCCCTTCAGATCCCAACATGCTAAAATATGGCACACAACAGACATTGTTTACAGTAAAGGATTAGGTTAGTTAATTTATCAGTGTTAATTTAGAGGCATTTACTTGTTGAAGTAGCTGCACATTTAGTCCATAGGCTTACCATGAGAATGCGACCAACACCAGAGTTGTTTAACTGGTCCCTCAGAGCTCAGCAAACCGATCTTTATCTTGCTCTCTGCCAAGTCAAAGGAAAAATTCCCATCCTCAGGAATGGTGCAGGCTCCAGCCCGTACCGCACTTCTTCCAGAGCTGCGGCCAACTTTTCCCATCACATTTTTACAAGGAGTTCCCGATGCTCAATGAATACTCTTGGCTTTTAGATAGAAAACAGCTTTATCTAGTTTTGCTAAACTTCAGATATTAGACTTTGGAAAGGTCAATATTTCTTTTTACACTAATGAGAATCTTCCACCAGGTAATTAAATCCCATGCTTACTCACAGTGTGCAGTAACATACTCCTGGTAATTGCCATATGACTGCTCCTGGAACAAAGTGTTGCTTAATGCAAACATGGCAGAATTAGGCCCTAGGACTCTATTAAAACGCGGCACAACTGTCAGAGTATGGCTTTTTGATAATAACACGTGATTTTAAAATGAAATTGCAGCAGGTTGGGAAATGTTGTATTAAAGCTATTAAACGTTTGCTCATTAAAGTGGTTTATTTTTTTCACCCAAGCTCTCATCTCACGCAGGTCAGAGTCTTTATTATAAGGGATCACAACAGCAGTAATACCCAGGAACAACAGGCAGAGATAATGATGCCAAATCCTCTTGTTTTTTGAGAGTTTAAGTTAGACTCTTAACATTAGCTTAACACTGTTTTTTTCGCCTTTTTTTTTAAATTTAGTCTAAGATGCTCAAAGTGATCTAAAGGATTAGGACATGCAAGTCCCATTAGCTGTAACAGCAGTACTTCAAATTGTCAGAGGAGCTTTATGGCCACGGTTAACCCAACTCGCACTGTACGTGGAGAAGAGGTGCTGCAGCAAAGCACAGTAATGCTCCAATAATGATCGAAGTTGCTATTTGCCACCCAGCCTGTCGTGCTCGAACCTGGCAAAGTCCCCTGACCTTGCTTGTTGTAAGGGGACGTACACTTGTAGTGATACCCACGTAAATCACGTAATTCTACAGATTTCCGTGAAGAGAGGTGTCAGCTGGACTGGTGTAAACTGAGTGTGATGGCTAATTAGCAATGTCTCACCCATATAAATCCAGACTTAATGAATCTAGAACCTGACTCTAAAGACGCTTCAGATGGTATCAATAAAGGAGAAAGAAGAAAGGCCTAAGGCGCTTCCATGCTAATGTAAGAATATTAGCTCTCCCTGCTTGCAGCCCAAGAGAATTAATTTACAAAAGTATTTGAATGCTTATGATATTTTTTCCAATGCCGTGTATTCAAAAATCAGGAGCTAAGCCTCAAAAAGAACAAGGAGGTTCATCTAAATAAAAATAAATATTGGTATCTTACTATTTGTGCTATAAAATTAAGCCATTAAATGACACTGGGGAGTGCAGGGTCCTGAAGCTTCTCTAGAAAACCATGTTTCTTAAAATGGGAAACAGATTCCTGTGAAATAGCAGAGCTCCAGGTGTCAGGGCATTAAGAAAACCAGTAAGTGTGCTTGCTTGCAAGAGTTTCATGCCAGAAAAAAACTGGTAATGTTGTCTCCAGTACTCTCCTCTGGCTAAGGAACCTGTTTTGCCATCCTGACCGTGCCGTGACTGCTCGAGGAGCGAAGAACAGCTCGGAGGGAGGAGGAGATGCACAGTCTGGGTGCAGGAGGCACCTGCGGCCCTTTGATGCTGGACAGCGATTTGTGCCAACGCAAATCTCCTGGAAACCTGAACATCAGCTTCACCAAGAAAGCACAGGAAACTGCTAACTAGGAGTCTACAGTCACCAAAATGATTTTATAATATGAAATGTCTATACTTAAACGAAAACAGCTTTTTAACTATTAGCAAATTTGAC
Organism: Phoebastria nigripes; assembly: GCA_035582835.1. NCBI lineage: Eukaryota > Metazoa > Chordata > Aves > Procellariiformes > Diomedeidae > Phoebastria > Phoebastria nigripes. Next base: position 673,370 of record JAYKAV010001456.1, on the reverse strand, counting down.
ATTTAAAAAATGGAAAAAGGAGTTGCTGAAAGGCCAATAATTCATATACTTAATGAATTTGCTGGCTCTGTGAAATCCAACAGACTAACTCAGCAAGTCAAAAGTTCTTGTGCATGAGTCAGGATTTGTTTCACAAACTGACTTTTTAAGACTGCTAATGCACTCATTACATCCTCAAAGCCCTACTAAATCACTCTCCACTGACCGTAATTTGGGCTCAACATAAGAACAAGGCAACATGTTCGTGTCTTTTAATAACACCATAGTTTATGTCATTGCCTTAAAAAGCTCTATGGAGTTTTAAACTTTTTATAAGGGAAATATATATAGATATTGATACATTCATGAATATATACAGAGAGATAATTTATACAGAAAAATACACAGGGGAAATGCAAGCCTGTGCACTATTTAGAACTGGGCCAACTGCATGCCATGGAAAACAGACTGACCTAAAGCTCTAAAGCTACAGTGAAACAACAAAACAAACTCTCCTGTGAGCTACGGCTACAGTCCTTTGTCTTCTGTATTTGGGGACACATAAGGATCCTTCTCCGAGATCGCCATCCACATCCAATCGGAAAGAGAAAAGTCCCATGAGGGTGCACCAGAAACTCAGTTAGCAAGAGCTATGTTAGCACTGGCAACATCAGCAGAAGCACAGGAAGGAAGTTTAGGAGAGTATTTGGGATCTGAATTCATGAGAGGGAGGTTTTTGTTTTATTTTAACTGCAGTTAACTAGTGCATGTCACCTACCCTGAGGGAAATATAGTCAAGGTAAGACACCCATATTTTCTGTAAGGTCAGCTCACAGGGCTCAGGTAGGAAAACTCTAGTGACCTCAGCAAATTTGCAAGAGGATTACAGAAGTCCCTCATCTTCTTGATCCTGTGTCTTGGGTAACTGAAGTGAATTGTTTGAGCCAAGTCAGAAAACACAACATACTTTCCATAGTGAAAACAACACCAAGAAGTAGGTATTTTAGGCAGAGAAACTATGCCTGACATTGCACATGATTTGTAGGAAAAAATACAGAACTCATCCACTAAAAAAGTCTTTGCATCATTTCTGAAGCACAGGTGCCACATATAGATGGAAGAAATCCACCCCAGCTGGGGCAGATCTGGCTCCTGGTTGCCCTCTCTTCACACCCTCCCTGAACTCTATCTGAGAAGAGAAGCACTAATAACAGCTATCAATCACAGGTTATTTGAATTATGCTCAGCCCAAGGAAGTTGCATTCCAAAAAAAGACAAACCCCACCCCAACATGGAAAGGAGACCTTGTTTTTCAGGGCAGCTCCGCCTGATGCACAGCTCCGGGCATCCTGCTCCACATCCACTCTTCAGCCAAAGCCCCGGTGACCACCAACCCCACCCCTCTGCCTTCCTACCTGCGCAGTGAAGGTCTCATCCTCTCCTCGATGTATCTCCTGATTAGAAGGCACATTCTATCAATGCACCTTTTAAAAAGTAATTGTACCCTAAGGAAGGATTGTGCCTACTACATTTGTTTGCTTTCTTTTTCATATGGCCACCATTGGAAATGTCACTTGAAGTGCAGGTACCAAGAGCAAACTGCACCTCTGATCTGTCCAACAACCTATGATGCAGATATAAAATAAAATCAAGAAAAACAAAAGAACTCACTGATTCCCTCAAGCGATCACACAAAAAACCCCCACCTAAATAAACAAATAAATTTACCAGGACCTCAAATACCTTTCCACCAGTAAACCACAGTGCAGAACAGAACCTGGGAACATCCTGCAATAACAACAGCCAGCAGGACAATTTGGCCTTCTTAAAGTAAAAAGGACATTCTGGAGATTAAAAGCTTGACATGGAAAAGTCCGAGTTCTCCCTACCCCAACGACCTTTGTGGGAGAGGCCGGTTCCCAAACCCTTCGAAATGAGACCATGAATTTTCTGCTTTTTATGAGTACTCACATAGTATCTGTATCATTACTACTCAGAACTGTGGCTGGTTAAGCACTGGCTAAATGCACTGCATTGGCCAAAAGTCAGAGACAGCCCCAGCCCCAAGGTGTTTACACGCGTTTGAGATCCTTAATGAAGCTGCCAGACAGCACAGAAAAGATTGACAGATGTTCCTGGTGGCATAGCAAGAATGGTTAATCCGACAGGGAGACAAATACACGAGACATGGAAGCCTAATGGTATCACTGTACAAGCGACCTCGGCATTTTAGGTAAGCAAATCGCTGCGAGGGTACGGCTTTTACCAAAATAACAATTCTAGTAAGAATAGATCTCAAGAGAGGAAAACATTACAAAATCCCCAGGCAGGCAAAATCCATATGAAAAGAGGACAAACAACAGGGTCTAGACTGTTTACCAAAAGGAGTCTGTCCTCTTAAAAATTAACTGAAAATGGCAAAAATCAGTTTGTTATAATAAACTCTAGCACCCTGTGGGAAAGGAAGTAAAACTGTTGACCTGGTCTTGCAAACCTCTTCCTACCCAGGCAGTTAGAGTGAAGTTAAGCAAATTGCTCAAGGAAGAGACAACAGCTCACCCAGGGAAGAATTTGCAGTGCCGGTGCCTGGAGAGATGTTTATGAGGGACAGACAGAATTTTTAGACCTGAAAATTATTATAATAAGCTTCTGTCTCTCTATGCTCTACAGTGAATCGACCTGTTTATACTTGAAAACTGCTTTACCGCTTGCAACCAAATTACATGTATTCTAGTATTTTAGGCAGAAACAGCAGAGGCCATCATTGCTAGCCACATTGAATCATGCCAAAATATCACTGCAAATTTATCCTCATTAGCACTGTTCTAAATTGTCTCATTGCAATAGTCTCTTTGCCGACAGTTTCTCGAAGTAATTTATTCTGAGAGTCAGCATTGGAGAGTCCACTTTCTGCGATGATGTGTGATGGCATGACTAATTATAAGCCATTGGTATCTACATGGGAACTAAAAGAGCTCCATTAAAAAGTGAAATTAAATTAGTATTTACCGCTCACAGCAGAAGGACCACTCAAATGTAATTCAGCAAGATTATAAACAGTTTTAAGATACTTTTACACACAGATAAAAGGTTTTTCATAGGATGGATTTTCTCTAATGCAGACAAAGCTACTAACATAAGAGTGATATTGCCTAATATCTACTATTTTAATTGTAATTTAATGTAATTTGATGATACAGCATTTGGATATTTTGGGTGCTCTTTCAATTAAACTAATGAATAATTTTTCTAACTTATCATTTCTTATACAGTAGTTAACATTTGGAAGCAAATATCTTATCAAGCTCCTGGTCTAGAGCAATGTGACGTTATAGGAACTAGAAGGTGCACACAGCCAGTATTATAATGTTTACAACACATTAAGAGAGTTGCTTTCTCAGTGTATTCAAGGGGAAGAGGTGGGGGATCTCTGTCTTGAAAATGGTATAGTTGTTCAAAAATAACAGGAAAGGAGCAAAGTATTTCCTGTAAGTCAAACACCTCACAAAAATTTCATCACTGAGTACTGCAATTCTGCAGGCTCTAAGGCATCACACCCCAGACCACTAGAATCAATTTGATACATTTAATGCCCCAAGTAACGCAGACTGTGCTGGACAGGCTGCGGTCCCACTAGCAGCCAAATCCTGCTCACCTCCCCGCTGGGAGCAGACCCATGGAGTTAGGCAGGACACACTGGGTGACTAAGGCTCGTAGGAGCCGGTCGTAGTGAAGAGACGGACTTCACTGTAGTGTGAGCAGATGTAAAGAGATGCATTCTATAGCTAAGCCACGTAAGATGCTAGGTAACTAAAATGTACTGCCAATGGATAGGAGACAGGTTTTTCATGAAAAGAAAAGGCTAATGAGATTCTTGGCTGCACTAAAAAGAACCCTTTATGCCACGGAACAAGCCCTGGTGAAACTGTATCTGGCCCATCATCTCCATTTGGGGCTGTACTCCCACACTGGCACACAGCCCCCGCCTGCTACACCACCCTGACTGCCTTTACCCACGCATTTGCCTTGGGACGCCTCTCCTCGCAGCACCCCTCAAGCTCTGCGTCTGCAGCTCCCGGTGTGGCGCAAGGAGAGCACCTTCAAAAACCCATATTGTTGGGCCCCACTCAATCGTACCCACTTTGGGAACTTCCCACAGAAGCAAAGAGGGAACTGAGAAAAAAAATTGGATACAGGTTTAACTGCATTCACTCCCATAGTTTCGCTCCTGACACCATCCAAAACGGACCAGCTCTTCACCCCCTTCCCGGGACCAGGAGCCAACACAGTGCTCCACTGTTGCCCCTTCTCCTCCTCTGATCCAAGGGCAGGATCTCCACTGTCGGCAGCGAGCTGCCATCTTCCCACTGTAAGGGCTGAGGATCTGCTCAGAGCCATCACCCAGATTTTAAACTCAGGCAGGCAATAATTTCTTGTGTGTTTTCATTAACTGCACAGGTGCCGGTGTATTTTCCATGTAGGCATTGAAAGAATAAAGGCAGTGAAGACCTGAACTCTGGAGACGTACTAGGAGTGTTAAGAAGCAAGGACCGCTCCCAAAATCCTAAGCAGAGCTCGGTGTGAGCATCTGAAGCAGGTAGGAGGAGGGCAGAGTCCCGGCAATCTGGGGGGATTGCACTGGGGGGGCAATCCCAGTACTTACACCCCTCGCGCTTCCCCTTCTGCCAGAGCAGCGCTGGGGAGCACCAGCCCCTTCCCCCATTAAACCCATGCCTGGAACTAAACGTTTTAAGTAATTCAAGTAAATAACGATGCGATGTGGAATAGATACGTATGGTCTACGGATACAAAATCTGTATCCGAAAAATGAAGTCATTAAAGTAATGTAACAGTGAATGTAAAACAAAGTACAGTGGTAAATGAAGCAGTATTATCTCCAGTGCTCTGGCCCCAATTTCTGTTATCCAGTGACATTATCTTTTTGCAGTAGACAGGAAGAAAATAAAAAAAGGCCCGACTGAGAACACCCTCCCACAGGCAGGTGACCGCAACCTTTCAGGCTAAAACACATCTATTGTGCAATCCTGGAGAAACTTACAGTTCAGCTGCCTTTTTGTTGCTGTGACTACGCGGACAAAGTCTTGAGCTTACTTTCTGTAAGTTCAGCCTGCAGCTCAGGGCGTTCAATGCGGTAACTCCGCTGGAGCCAGATGAGTGATACCCTGGAGCAGATATGATCTGGCTACTACCAATGAAAGACTCATTAAAATTTTCTTGCTGCAAACACACAAGCACAAGAACAATTTTGAATGACCTTAAACCTCTGCAAATGGCCAACGACCAAACCCCTACCACCGTGCACGACGCTTGTACCAGAGCTAGAGAAAACAAATTTAACAAGACCATAGGTGCAAGGGAATATGCCTGAAACTTAAAAACCTTCCAACATTTCCCTCATTGCAAGGCAGAGGGATTTGCTTTCCCGCAGAACAAGCCTCTGCTTCATCTGCCTTGTATCAGATAACCTTTTACATCCCAACTCCCGGAGTTTTGTCTTCTCTGGGAGCTGTGAAAATTCCTCCGGAGTGGTGGCTACGGTCAAAGATCGCATTTACAAGCGGAGCACGATGCCGCCGGTAACCACAGTAACCGGGCCCCCCCCRAGCCCCGCCAGCCCCTCCGGTTGATGAGTAACTCGGGGACAAAGGCGCGCGCCCAGCACTCCCCCCAGGTCCCTAACGCCGGCCCGGCCGGGAACGAGGGATGAAAGGCTGCAGCACGAAACAAACCCTGGGGAAGGCGGGCCAGGGAAGTCGCCAAGCTGAAACTGCAGCTGGAGAGACACCTGTAGCTGGTGGGAGTCCCCGTAAAGCGAATACTAAAGCAAATTTATCCAAATGCCTTTATTATTCTTCCTAAAGGATTTTTGAATGAGCATTTACAGCAATTTCTCATGTGGAGAATAACATGTAAGAGGAACTTCAGCCACGAAACTCTGAATTGGATCCAGATTTTGGTCCTCCTTAACTTCGGGGCTTTCAAGAAGAAAGGGCAGGCAAAAAATTGTTTGTAACATTATGCTTCAACCACAGTTCACCTGTAGGAACCACTTTGCCAAGCGTAACTCCAAATYCGACCATGTTGTGCTGCTTTAAAAATCTATTACCAAATATATTTCAATTAGCCCAGAAATATTTCTTAAGTATTTAAAATCAGCTGCTTATCTGAAAGGAAAAACTTTCTATGAAAACAGTAACCCTGCTGCAGCATCCCAAGAGCGAGGGAAGGTGGACGCTGGGTGAGCACCTCTGTGTGCTGAAAGGACAAAACTTGTCTCTCGCTATCGAAGGTCTTGCGAGCTCAGTGACCCTCCTGTGGATTTTCCTCATCTGATGAGACCCCGCAGACTTGCTCCAGGCTACAACCTGACACCCAGGCAAGGATGGACAACTGGGAAACTCAGGGTCGAACACATATTCCCTTCCAGGCTGCCCTGGCACAGATGCATGATGTAGACATGGCAATGCAATAGGATCTGTAGGGTGAAAGAGCAGAGGCTGACAACCTCTCTGTAGGCATTTCAGGGGTTCCTGGTCTCGCCTGCCCTGGTCCAGTCCTGAGGACTGTCTGACAGTGGTTACAGCGCATCCTCTGGATTAGTTTCATCTGGGAGAAGCCCAGTTCTTGTGCTCCCAGGCAACTCCACGACGCACATCAAAGTGGAGCAAGTGGGAATGATCAGCAGATCTGCTTCAAAAGCATGACTGTGATCTGGACTAAAATGGTAATGCAGATGCACCCACCGTGAGCCAGATTTAAACTACACCGCAGCTTTGCCCAGTTCCCTGGACACCCTGATGCAATATAAAAAATGAGCCCCTGTTTCTCGCTTAGATGGATTTTCCCATACCCACAAACCCCGAAGTCACTATTTTAGAACTGATGAACTCTCATGTAGGGGATGAAAGTAAAATAAATGGCTCCCAGGTCCTGCTCCTTTCAAGTCGATTGCAGAAGTCCCTTTGACTTCAGAGAGAACAATAAGAACAATAATAGGTTCTCATTAGGCGCCGTTCCCAGCGGGGCTTTGGGTACTTCCAGAAATAACAAGATCTTCCCAAAGGTCTCTTTCTTTGTCTCTTCCTTTAATCCCAACAGGATCGGAATTTGGGGTTAATTTTGTTGCAGGAGTAAGCATTGAAATCCAGTGCAGCTCACATCAACACCTCTCATTCTGCCACCCTCTCCAAATGTCTCAGGATTAGACCTTTCTTGTTGGGCAGCCAGGTAAAAAAAAGTGGGTTTCTGATAGATGGCTCTGGGCTAGCCATGAGTTTAGTTTTCATCTAATTAATATTCCTTGCATGTGCATGTGTTATGAAAGAATTGAAAGTAAGTATATGGAATAAGGTACATCCAGAGACTCGAAGTACTGAAAGACATAATCGCCAGGGGACTTCTACAACCTCACCTCATCCCCTGCGCATATTTCATTCCTAGCTTAATTCTCTTCCAATCTTTTCCCAGATTATCCAGTATATATTTCGCTTCACTTTATAGTGAAGACCCTATCCTAGAAACATGTGCTTCCTCATTTTATTTTGGTAAACAGAAATATAACACAGATATAACAGTGATTCAAATGAATAATTACATCTCTATATAAAAAACATACTGATTAAATGCTATATTTCTAGATTTAATATAAAAATTATTTGCTTATATTCTGAATTCTCTCTTTTTTTAATCCGCACACAGTTCTGTCCAGACCCAAACACACTGGTCATACATGTGGATCTGCCTGCTCGGGAGATAACAGTGAAGTCCTGAGCTTTTTTAGGTCTTTTCAAGCAAAAGACCAAACATCTACAAGGACAGATTTCCCAGGCTGTGCTTTTTAAGCCTGCTCAGAGCCGGTCATTCGGGGCTCAGTTTGAGTGTCTTCCTCAAATCTTTTCCTTTATCTAGGGAACCAAGCTGTGATCCTGGTTTAGACCTAAAAAACCTGGAGCCTTGCAATAGCAAGAAATTGGAACTTAATTCCCATTGAGCCATTTCTTGTAGAAAGTAATTAAAATAAGCATTGATACACAAACAGCACTCCAGAGTCCTATTGTTTTACAAGTGACAGAAATCTGCATTTAGACAATGAAATAGGCTCTTCAATTTAAAGGGTCCCTTACTTAAAAAAGGGACTACAAAGGTGCATCTTGCAGCCTACTTTTCCTGAGGAATGTCTATGAGGAGGTTTCAATCACTATGACAACCTCTTTTTAATACCAATGCTTTTCTAGCCCAGACAACTCTTTCCTGAGAAAGGGCATGTTTCAAGGCTCTGCCAAAACTGTGGTTAAAAGCCTTACTGACAAGAAGATAATCTATGAGGTTACCGTTTTGGCAAACACCAGCTTTCGAAAAGAACAGGGAATTTTGCATTATTGCTGGCCAAAAGATTGCTGCTGTAAAGGGAAAAAACAATAGAGAGAATAAGAAAAAACCCCCGCAATCTGCCATAAGCATCATTTGTGTAAAACATGGGCATTCTGGGGTCTAACGGTTTTGGCACTCGGGGAGTTTGCAAACCTATAAAGATGCATTGTATAGGGACCGATAAGGAGAACATGAGTTACCCTCTCCAAATCTGCATTTTATTTCAATCCACAACAAAGATTCTTTAACATTTGTCAGTCTTTATCTGCTAAGTCTCTGCTACGTCTCCATCAACAAAATCAAATGCAACGATTTCTCACGACTCATATTTACAGAGCATTTCTTGTACTATATTGCCATCTCTCTCTACAATAAGCAAATAAGGGGTTTCCCTTTCATCAGTGATTTGATGTTATTCTGTAAGAATTACCTCATGGGGAATATGATAAAAGAGACTCTTCAATATTCACAGCACAGTCCCAACCCGGTGTCAATTTAGAGGCACATTAGCGCAGCCCCGTACAGGCTTTGCATTCCTGCGGGATGGTTTGCAGCCATGTGGCTGCCTGGTTTTCCCGTTCAGTGAGGCTTTCCACCCACCCAGGTTCCAGCAAGCTCATTTTCTACTCTGATTTCTGACCTGTTACTACTTTCACAGGGAAATATATTAACACAGGTTACATGGCACAGCTAAAACAGCTCGCAGTAAATCAGTGGCAGATGCTGGAGTGCAAAATGAGGATTTTGGAGCCTGACCCTGTACAAACGGTCTCGCTACCCAGAGCTCACAGGCAGCCTGCTGCAGGGGTGGCGGATCGGCACGGGAAGAAACAGGCAGAGAATGGTTTTGCAATCGTAGCGGGCACAAAAGCCCTAGCAGCTGTTGCTATTGAATCTGAGGTATGGAAAGGCTATACACACACTCAAGCAACCCCCTGCCTTGGCGGCCGTAAGAACGTGTTGCAAGAATTGTTCGCTTTTACCGCAGTGGTGTTCTTCACACCTGTAGGTATGCACACAAAAAAGAGGGTTTCAATGTTATACAGTAACAATACAGTGGTATAAAATATACAATAGTTAAAAGAAAGGAGGTAATTTTATGTAAGACGTGCCTGAGTAGAATGTACTTCTGCAGGGTAGCCTTTGACTTGCTAAGAGTACAACTACTGTACTGAGCCTTCTCCTCTAGAAGCAGTACATATGTTATAAGAAAAAGAGATGTTACAATAAGAACCACAACAAATAAAGGGGTTGGGGAAACACCTTTGGTTCTGGAAGAATCCACATAAACCTGCATATCCATGCCTGTGACTCTCACTAGGATCTGTTGCTTCAGAAAGCGATTGAAAGGGTCAAACTAACACAAAATCTTGTCTCATGCTACTGCCACTATTTACGGGTTAAAAAATCGGAAGAATAGTGGATCTTTCAATATTTTGACCTCAAAAATAGTTGCAGTGATATACTGGGATATGGTCACATACAGACACACAGTAAACATGAAAAATGTTGCAATATAAGGATATTTATAGACCTCTCAGAGTATATAAACCACCAAGTAACTGGTAATACTTGTGTGTCTGCCATGCTATCATCAGAGAAAAAGAAACTAAGTTCTGAAGTGTTCAGCCAAGGGATCTGAGGAATTTTTCTACAAAACATTTATGAATGCCTATACATTCGGCTAATGAAAATAAGCTTTGTCAGAAAAATTACATCAGTAAAGGGACTGGCAGCCAGATCCCACTTCAAGACACGACACCCAGTTAAGGCTGTGTGTCCACAGGCCCCCAGACCGAGCAAAAAGGCCCTTTAGTGAGGACCTCTGGGAGCAGGCAGGACATGCCGACGGGGCAGGACTGGCGATGCTGCTCTGCTGAATTATGAGAGTGACAAATTCCTTTCCCGAAATGCAGCCTCTTGCTCTGAGGGCAGCAGAGCTATGCGAGCATACATTTAGCCCTGGGCTATCTATAGCTTCTGTACATAGATGACATTGTCTCTCATCGAAGACAAAGGCTGGTCCTTGTCTAGTCGTCCAGGACGGATGCTGGCCAAGCTGGGAGTAGCTTGAACAGTGACAAACTCATGCATCCATCAAAGTCAACAGATGCACAGGTGCAGAAAGTCAGGCACAGCCCCACCGATCTGCTGACAATGATGGAAGAAAATCAGCCCAGAAGGCACCACCTCCCAAGCTAAAGCTGAAGATGCAGGTCAATCAATCTAGAAAAGAGATGAAAAGGCAAGAGAAGCCAAAAGTCACAAATTTTGCTGTCATAGTGCCGGTCAATAACCGACTGGGTTATTTCAACAAGATGTGTTCATGTTTGGAGATTTGTGTCAGGATACTCTACGCACAGAGCACCAAGCTCCACTGACAACAAGGGAGTGCAGCTCTCCAGCTGGTCTTCTCAGCGTCCTCCAGGAACACGTGGGAAAACTGTGGTCACATACTCAAGGCAGCCGCTGGCAACATACGGCTTTGGTAGATGTGAGCAGTTGGGGAACTGACGGAAGCCCCTCCAGTCCCCATTGCTCTGCCCTGTAACCGGCCTCTTGCAGGCACCGCTTAGATGCTTCCCATCACAAGGTACAACAGTACAACAGGTTTCAACATCCTCCACTTTGGAAGGTGATCTCGACCTCTCCAGGAGCTGACAGCGAAGAACAGTTCCTGGTTCTTCTGATATCACCGCTTCCTCTGTCTCCAGGGGTTTGGCAGCCTAGACAAGTTCCTCCTGAAATGATCTAAAATCCAGATATTGCAGATATTGGCATCAAGGACATCATTTCTACAGTGGAGGATGCTTCAAATGACAGTGTGAGAAACAGGGGTTGTCCAGCCTCCCAACTCCAGTTCGATTTGATAAGAAAGGTTTGGCCACAGTGCACTGAAGACCCTGTTCCTCAGTGCAACTGATGACATTTCAGGCTCTTCTGCTCCACAAGAATTACGGCGGTGCGATGTCTGAGATCCCCCAGAGCAACACGGGCTGTTCAGAGGAGAATGTGCAATGGAGAGGGCATCTCTCAGCAACAGTGAGGAGGTAACTGGTGGCCATGGAGACCTGTTCCCCAGACCTCAATCACACAAGGGGCCTTGCAGATGTCTCCATCACAGCTTTGCATTGCTTAAGAAAAGACGCAGAGCCTCATCTGGACTGCCCAGGGTCCAGAGTATTGCTCTATTTCAATGATATATCAACCTGGCAGTGCTCAACGTCAGCAGAGATGTCCAGTTCAGCACCGATGACCCAGGTGCCAGCCATATGGCAGGGTCAGCCAGCAGTATTTGGTCAAAATCAAGTTTTATGATTCAGGTAAAGATGAAGGTAGTCCACAAGACTACAGGAGCTTTGCAGTAAGTTCCCATTAAAGCTGGGAAGACCCAAGTCACACCGCTGCCAGGTTCCCTCCTGGAGGCTTTTGGAGAGACACGGATAATCGGTTTTAATACCCAGATACTGATGTAGGGGAAGGTAGCTAGGCTGTAACTCTGGAGCACAGAGCTAGCACTGCTCAGTTTAAACAAAATAGGCTCTCTTTGTGAGCCCTGCCTGAGGTGGTCAGCGTCTAACAAAAGACCACTGACAGTCCTTTGGCACGATCTCAAGCAATTTGAACTTTCCACAGCTTTTGCAGTAACACAGTTCACTTAAAGCTGACACAGGCAGGAACTTTCCAGTAATCCTCATGTTAGCTCTTATGCTGGGTTAATAATTCCCTGCTCAATCAGCTGTGACTGAGACACCACCAGTAAGATTCCGGTTAAGTCTCACCTACTAAAAGTGGAGTCAAAAACATACACGGAAAACTTTAAAAAATTAAATAAAGCAAATGCTCTATCATACTTGCGTGCAAGGCAAAGCAGAGTTGCTGGCTTTTTTCATTTTATTATAGTGATTTATAATCCAAAATGGGACCAAGACCCTATGCGCTACAAACATAAACACAAGAAAAACAGCAAACACTTTCCTTTTGACGTCCTTTGAGCAATGTTGCTGAAGATTCTCTGGTTTTTGTTTGTCTTTTTTTAAACCAGTAAATAGAGACAAATTTAAATGTAACACCTAAAAATAACATGCATCCAACGTTGTTAGCCTCGAGGCAAGTTCTGAGCTCCCATTTTGGGTAAAGCTGTTCTCCGATGGGCTGGTGACAGAGACCCTGTGAAGAGCCTCTCCCCCAGCATCATGAGGCTCCCAAAGCCCTGAACTCCTTATGCTATCTAGATAAGCTGCTTTGGTCTTTTTTTGAAGCCTACAGAAATCTTCTTCCCTGAACTGATTTTGGCTTAGTAAAGAAATTTAGTGTGTTCTGATTTTAGTGGAAAGAGCTCTTGTAAGGAAATCTGGCCATGTACACTCACCTTGGTCTTTCTATCACAAGGGGCTCAGCAAGGGGTGTAAGAAATGAGGCAGCCATACCTGGCCTGCCTCAAAGCAAAATTCCGACCAGGAAGGCAGCATTAATTGTTAAAGGAAAATACAGGGATTTTCCTTAGCGATTCAAAGGCAATTCATATAGCAATTAAAGTATCAGGTTCAGATGTACTCACAATTAATGTCGTTATAATAGAAAAAGTATCCAGACAAATAAATAAACCGGCAAACGGAGCAAAATGTTTAGCTTGAGTCGAGTTCTTCCCCTAGGGATGAGACAGCCACGATGCTCCCTGCTCCCAGCGTGGCCACCAGCGTAGGGGTCAGCTCGGCAGGTGTGATACACACACGCTGGCTTAAGGCGAGCAGAGACCCTGAAGTCATGGGTATCTCCCGCCCTCCCCTTCTCCTGGTTGTTTCCACAACCAGCAATTACCTGGAGACGGGCCTGAATGGAATCAAAAGTCAAATGGGGACAAACATCTTAATTTTGACAAGAAACCCAGCCCAGGTCATGGCTACCCTGTATCACCTGCAGCGCGGGGCGGAGAGCAAACCCTGCTCGGCACAGCTCTCCTGCCTGCGTTTGTGTTGGCAATCTGCAGGCTAAAAGGCTGCCAACAAATACAAATAAAAATGTAAAAATACATTTGATGCACCTGGTTCTTTATTCTTCTCTGAATTACATGACTAAGCTTTGCTCTAACATGAGTGGGGAGGCAATATAGCTACTATTTGTGTATCGAAATGGGTATTAGCTGTATCCAAAACACCCCAGTTAGAGGGATGAGCAAAGAGAATAACAAAAAACTAGATGGGGCACCCTGCTGCTTTTCAGACAGTAGCCAGCAGCCAGCAGCAGCAGCCATCCAGGGACAGGTGTTTCTATGGCCGAAGCTTTGCAAGTTTTGCAAAGGAGTTTTAAAGAATGATGTAAACACAGTAAAAATTTTGCAGAAAAAAAACAAAGCTCAAAGCATCTGAGAACACTGCAGACAATTACCACCTCTGTAATTTGCCCTTTCCCTGGAAACGGTTTGGGCATAAACACACCCATTTACAGTGGGATGCTTTCATTTACACCCTCCTGGGCAAGTCAGGCACATCTGGAGAAATCATCTTCACAGTATGTTACAAGACTAGGAACACTCCTTGTAGGATGGGAAGACAGATGGCTAAGGGGAGGCATGACAAGGAAATATAAAATCACAACAAGAAGGGGAACAAAGAACAAATAATCCCTGTTCCTCACAATATAAAAAACAGTGAAATGATCAGGCAACATGTTTTAACAGAAAACAATTTCTGCAAGTGTGTGCATCTGAATGGTGGGGACTGTGATCAGGCATTGGGGAATGCAGAAACCTCAGAGAGGGATTAAACAAATTGAGAGATGAGGGGTACATGGATTGTGGCACTGACTTGCCCCATGGTGAGTCAACACCATGATCCGGGGGAAGCCTGTAGCCCCAAAAGCCCTTAAACATCTGCCTGCCGGGAGCCGGGACAGTGCAAGAAGGGAAGGACCAGTCTGTACTTGTCCTGTTTCTCATACTCTTTCCTTAATATTTGTTACTAGGTAGAGCTAGAGTGGGGGTATTAGCTTAGGCATCCCTTTGGCCTCATATAATTTAGCAGGTCTGAGAGGTGATGCTTATGGTAGTTAAATAAAACAAGGCGCTGCATACGATCACCTGCATCAGCATCAGCACTGGACCTGGTGCAGTTTTTGGCCGGTGCGGTAGTGCCCTGCCAAGCTGGCTCGCTTGCAGGGACGGATCCTGGCCATGCCGGGATGGGACGGAGCAGAGGGAGCCGTGCTGGCCCAGCCAGGCTCTGCCATTTAGCCTCCAGGGCAGGCAAGCATCCCTGCCTTGCTTAATGAGCTTCTGTAAACATTAGTAGGGCAGGTCTTTTCTAACTTTAAATTACTTAAACATGCAAAACAGTGGTTAAAATCATCCAGGCTATTTTCTGCTATCTGTATGGCATTTGGGCTCATTGATCTCACACATCAATAAAAGGGCCACTTAGGCTAATTGGAGGGTATACCTTAATTACCTACACATGGCGTGGAATCAGGCAGCCCAGCTAAATCCCAGTCCCCGTGCGGCCTCCTAGCCCTAAAAAGAGCTGTGCCAGGAGCTCCTCTTTCACTGTTTACCTGCCTCTCCTTCAGACTCACTTCTGAAACAGAAGGAAGTCAGTGTACTTTTTGACTAACACACACATCCAAAAAGGGTGTGTTATACCTCACAGAAATCGTAACTCACTCACAGAGCAGGATACACCCAAAAAACTTCTCCAGCGAGCACCAGCTCTTCCCAGAGGCTGGTTTTGTGCATATTATATTCAAGACAACATTTTTATGAGAGACTGTTCCTGTCTGCAGAGATCGGTGTGAGGGAGCCCCGGGGCTCCTTCCCGCCGAGCACAGCCCTCGGGCCCCCGCCGCAGCTCCCAGCCGCCACACCGGCTCTGCGTCCACAAGAGCTCTCATCTGCAGATCAAACCAGGTTCTCCTCCCAGGGCTTCGCAGCTGGGTCTACCTTCCAGTTCACCTCTTAAGGGAGGGTTTCTCGTGCAGGAGGAAAGCGTCCCTGACTGGATTTCTTCTGATAAATCCCAGGGTAAGGAGCAGGGTAATCCTGGTGTCCATCTGGCCACGCTCACTCTGCCTCCACCTGGCTCCTCTGAGTCCATTAAGACAAAGACCTGTGACTTTATGGCACAAGAGAGGTGGAGATCTCAGCGTGTGGTGAGTATCTTTAACACAAGGACGTCCGAGAGAAGAGTAAGAGGGAGGATGGTTTCAAATCAAAACACAGCTCAGGAGACATGAAAGCCACTTTCCTCATCGCGCTACACAAGCCTGGCTTCAGGGAAGCAACTGCCACACTTTCTAAACCAAACCGATGAATAATTACAGGCCGCTTAACCCAGCGCTACATATTGTGCAAAGTCCTTTGTACAGGTTTCCACACAAATGAGTGGTTTGAGCTTTTTGGTCACCTTCGATGATGAAGACGGCAAAAAGGGAACCCCGGGTGCAAGGACACAAGTTTAGTCTCGGCGGCTGCCTCGCAGTAACACGTGTGTCCCTGCCCGGAGTCCCTGGGGAATTGGATATCAGTCAAGCACAGTCCCCTTTTGCTCTGACTGTGGCTGACACAGACTTTACAGGTCTTCTTCAACAGCTCTGAAGAGCGGCAAACCAAAGGGAGGTAATGATTTCATGACCATGACAGCCCATTTCCCAACTCCAAGCATTTTTATACACACAAACCATTGCATGAGCCCAATTCTGATGAGTCATCCTGTTCAGTTTGACTCATCTCCTCTGCTCCTCACCAAACGCAAGCCACTACAGGCTAAATCCTACCCAGTTGATACTGTCTCGTGAAAGCAATTACAGCAAGCTGCTTCTCAGATTGTAAGGCCTTTGGGTGCAGCTGACGAGCGTGGCGAGGGAACGCATGTGGATGCATCCTGCACACGCGGTTTGTCTCCATCCAGTTTTTTTTCCCACCCTCTGTCTTTTCTAAAAGCACTGATTCCAGCCCCGCGGTTCTGAAGAGACAAAGTAGGGGGAAAGAGAAAAAGGGAACAAGTGTGGACAAGACTCGAAGTAGCTCTAGATAAGATGATGCCTGAAATCCCAGTAGCCTCCCTGGAGCCACCTTTCTCTTCTCTCTTCTAGCAACGTGCCTACTGGTGGGGCTGCACCCATTATTGCAAAGATAGAAGCTTTTTTTTTTTTTTTTTTAAGTGTAGCTGGAGTTGAATACAATCCTCTGAAGCCAGCAAGGTTTCCTAAAGTGTGAGAGAGGCCAGAGACCAGCCTTTTCTATTCCCCCTCTTTGTTCGGATCAGGAATTTGCAATCCAAATCCCAGCCACACCAGGGCAGGCAATGAGCCCAGCCACTGTAAGTACTAAGCATCTTAAAGAGTTCATGAGGCTGCTTGCCAAGGAGCTGCTGCGAGACAAGGTGAACAAAGCTTGAAAAAACTGTATGTATATAACACCATTAAGATAGCAAATAAAAAAACCTGTCCTGCAATGCAAAGGAATGTGATAGTTACCGACTGCTCCCCTATAGCTGCAAAGAGTCCTTGAAATATTAACAGGGTTACCAGCATTCACTTATCGGTTACAGTAGTGCCTAGATAATTCAAAGGACTGAGCCAGAGCTCATAAATACATATACTTTCTCAATGCAAAATCCTTACTACCAGAGAATTTCTTACCTTTTTTAACCAAAATTTGTTAATTTTTTTTATTAACAAACCTAGAAAGGCAGCAGTCTACAGGGAATGAAGAACTAAAATTATTCAGTTGTTTATTTTTGCATTCATTTATTACAGTATTTTCTTGCGCTCTGTGTGTTTCCAAGACAGGTGTTTTTAAACATGTTTACTGAATCTCCTATGGTTTTGATGTTAGCACAATGCAGCTGCATTTTGCATCACAAAATCTGTGGTAGGTTCAAGCTGTAGGACTTCTAAGTGGCAGAACTTCATACAAATGAAAGCTGGGAGTTTTGTACCCACAGAAGAGAGTGGCGAGTGCTGACACACTTGCCTATGTGGGTTAGGTGCTGAGTATTGCACACAGAGCGCTGGAACAAATTCTCCCCTTAGTTTGAGTCAATGTGGTCACACAGGCCTAAGGGAGGGACAGCATAACCTTCTCATATGTTGAAAGGACTTTCTAGAGACTTTCTACCTTCCAGAAGGAACAAAATGCAAGCATAGGCAAACATATATAATTTCCTCCAAGAAGCAGCAGAGAACCCACCAAGCCAAGGGCAGAGCCTAAACCCACCTAATTACTGCCTTCATTTTTACCTCCATCCCTGGTACCTGTCCAACCATGCTGAACTGTTCCAGCACAAGGTAATAAAAATCCTGCTCAAAAAAACCAAACAAAAATGAGTATTTTTCTTTAGGCTTTGGTTGCAAATGCACAGCAGCCCTAAGCTAATCTAAGGGCTGGCTGCCGCAGTCCCTCTCCTCCTCTGCACTGGCACTCATCTCATCTCATCCTGCATTGAGCTGTTTCTTCACATTACGTCAGAACTTGTTTGTTTGTTTGTTTTTTATTGGTAGTTTGGCTTTTTATCAACTTTCATCCTCCCTTGCACTGTCTCTGATACTCGTTTGATGGACTGAGCTGTTTCTTCATGCTAAGTCAGAAGTTTGTTTTGGGTTTTTTTAATGGCAGGTTGGCTTTTTAGCAACTTGGTGCATGGAAACAGCCCAGCACAAGGTCATACAGGTGCTGGAAGGGAAGGACTGTAACAGTCAGAAGCAAGACTGGCTCAGATTTGCTGCAACTTGCAGCCTGTGACATTTGTGAATAACTTCCAGCCCCATTCACTTATCTGCTGAACCATGCTGCCTTGTGGATTCTTTATCTTCTTTTGATACCAAGTTTAGGAGAAGATAGCAATGCTGTTATCAACACACAACAACTTACACAAGCTCAGGCAGTTCAAAGGGCTAATGCATTTACAATTTGTTAATATGTGTGTTTAATTTCTGCAGCAAAAAGAGAACAGGAAATAATTTTCCCATCAACAAGTTCAATTTTCTATTCAAGGAAGCTTCTCAAGGAAGTGTGTTGTATATACATAATACTACTCACAAACAATCAAGCGTTCATTAATTTATCAAGCTTCATCTTAAACCCAGCTACACTTCTTTGGATCCCTTCACAGAAAGGTTGTTCCAGAAATTTGCTTCCCTAAAGGTTTCAAACTGGCTTCTCACATCCCACCTAGATTTAGTAAGAGTCGGTTCACTTACAGATTTTTTCCTTTAAACTGCCCTGCTCTTAACTTTGTTTTCCATAAGGACTTCAGAGAGGTACGTAGCAATCATAGTCCTCTTTGGTTTTCATTTTGCAATACGAAAGATGCAATCTTCTACCATAAATGATACCTCCAGTGAAACAAATTCTCTGTTCCCCAACTTGTCCTCTTTACAATATAAATTAACTTTTCTTGACTAGGAACTATCAGAATAGTACAGAGATGAGATATTCGCAGTGCCTTGTACAACAGCATGTAATACTTCACTTTCTTTAAGAAACCCATCCCACTTAACAAACCCCTGCAGTGGAAGCCCCATGCACCAACGCATTTTTCAGCTGGCCTGTTGCTTCCATCTTTCTGAACCAACTCAAACACATAGACAGTGGCTGGACAAGAAAAGTCAGTCAGTCACCCAAATACTGTATTTTCAGAAAATGGAATAATTTTCCATCCCAGTATTTGATAAGCACTTTAAATACTACCTAAGTAGGTGGAGGGCCTGTCTCCAAAGAGAGTTCAGTGTGGTCTTGGCACATCACACCCAGGTAACAATATATTGCTTTCCTCAGGGAAGCGGCAGCGTTGCCCCTAAACAAGCAGCAACACACGATCCAACCAAAGGAAATGCAAGAGGTGCTGAAACGCTGTCACTCAGAGGCTAACCTGTTCCAAGAGATTTTGTGACTCATAAATTATTGTAGAGAAAATTAAATGCTACGAAATGCCTAAGAACAGAAATGGAAAAGAAATTAAGATGTCTAATAAGGAACAGAAGCAGTGGCAGTTTCTTTGAGTGGAATTATTAACTATTGTGCTTTCCAAAAGTGATTAAATTCCCCTGAAGCTCTAATGGATTCACATCTCATTTGCTAGAGGACCAGCTCTCAGCTGTGAGCTCGAGCCCCTGTCCCACGACTTGAGCATCTCCGCAAGGTGCCTATGCCCACCCGCCCCTCCCACCGCACCATGAGGATGGAGAGGGTGTTTAACAGCAAAAACCCCATCCCCAGGACGGACCACCAGCAAATTAGCCGCTTACTGCCAGGAGTGGGAAGCAGGGAGGCATGACACAGGTCACAAAACTAGTCAGAGCCCTGCTTTTAATAATCACCGCACTGTAAAAGGGAAAACTACTGCAAAAAGGGAAAGGCACTGGAAATGCGAACGCAGATGTGTGGCCATAAAATCATCAGGCTGAGCTCTCTGCTGAGTACATGGAGGGACTCAGTGACCCTGAGGGAGCCTTACCTGCTGAATGAGCCAAGAATACGCCTTGCTGGGTATTAGGCAATGTCGTGAAATATGACTACAGCAGTAAGCACAAAGGCTCTACAGTGCAAACAACAACACTGCGAATTTCACAACTGCTGAAATCTCAGACTGATTTCTTTAAAATTCAGTTTCAGCACAGGAGTAAAATTTAATTAGTCTTTTCTTATCATTAGTCATTTATATAAGTTCATTTAAATCATAGAATCATAGAATCATAGAGTAGTTTGGGTTGGAAGGGGCCTTTAAAGGTCATCTAGTCCAACCCCCCTGCAGTAAGCAGGGACATCTTCAACTAGATCAGGTTGCTCAGACCCCCGTCCAACCTGACCGTGAATGTTTCCAGGTTATATATTTTTTTTATATATATATATATATATATATATAAAAAATACCTGAAAATGCACAATATCCCAACTTTACACAGCACTAAGCCGGTAAAATGCCATCCTATATGATCAGTATGGGATGTGTTGAGTGTGAGTAAAGTTGTTTACCCCATGGGACACTTTCCAGTCTGAGAAAGCTTTCAAATTGACCATCAGAGTTGTCACTTTACTTTCCCTTTAGGCCTTGAAAAGAGCAATGGGATCTTTTAACAGCTAAAGTCTGATCAAGGAGACACAGAGCAAAAACCCAGGGAGTCACTGACACCACCTCAGAGTAGGCGAAATGGCCTCTTCTGGAGGACTTTCCCCCAGGAAAAAAAAGGGATGGATGCTCAACTGCCACCCCTGGTGTGAAGAATTCGGGTAATTTTATCTGATCATCTCAGCACCTCGGCTTCAGCGCAGCCTGATGCACGTTGGCTGAGCCAAGGAGTGAATCAGTCATCTCAGCTTAAGAAATCCCCAACCATTTGGCAAGGGACATACTTTAAAAGCAGATCGTACAAAAGTTCGTAAAACTCATTCATACAAAACAAACAAGTTCACTGCATACAATATAAAAAATATCCTCGTCTCTCAGTTCTCACCTGAGTTTATTGCCATTAATCAGTCATGTCCATCAATGCTGTTGGTAGTAAATAGGAATGTCTTAGTTTAAAGCCTCTTAACGCTGAATAAAGTCCCAGACACCGTTATTAGCTGAGCCATAAGGGGGCCAGTGCACAAAGGAACCAGCCAGTAAAGGTGACTGCAACTTGTCACAAGGGATAGGCAAAAACCCAAAGTCACCATTTATACCCAAACCGGGCTAAATTCCCAGTTCATGGGTACAGGTGTTTCTCCCACGGACTGCAAAGATGACAAGCACTCAGTGGGCAGTGTGCCCCGCGACCTGGGGCTGGCCACAGCTGTCCTGCGACTGCCCACGCCAGGCAGCAAAACCTCTGTGGGACCGTCACCACCTCATGCCGTGGCCCCTGAGACCCTGTGCAAGGAAAGGGTCAAAGGACTGCGGCTGCAAGACCTCTGGTAGCTGCACCTGACAGCCAGCACCACTTAGGTCCCAACCCCATAAACGGCCACTGGAAGTACAAGGGCTGCACAGGCGATGCAATGGCTGTCACCAGTTCACCGGGAGCATCTCACGGGGCATCCCTGGAAGGGACGGACTCTGCCCCTCACCTTGGGCCAATACACCCACCTAATAGCAAGTAACAGCACAGTGGTCAGAAGAGGGCGCGGGGTGGATGAGAAACCTGCCCTGCCTCCCCAAAGGCAAGAGGGCAGGCAGTGAGAAAGGATGCTGCCACACCATTGGCAAGCACCGTGCCTGGTGGGCAGGTGCCAGCCAGCTCCCAGCGCCTGCCAGACACACCATCGGCCAGGCCTGGGGTGGTCCCCAGTGCCGCTGTCTGTATCTGGCTATCTCACGGGGCCCTTGGTCAGTCGATGTCTGGTGGTTATCCTAATTATTTACAGCAGGTATTACAAAAGCAGCCCCTGCGAGGTCTCCGCTGCGCTCAGCCCTGTACAAACTTGCAGCAGGCAAACTCCGCAGACGCGGCACCTCACTGCAAAACAGCATATGGCAACAGATCCAATGAACACGAAGGGAGARGGGAGAAGACGACAAGCAAGAAGGTAAGAGGAACATCAGTGTGTTTTGTGTAACAAGCTTTCAACATCCACCAGGTCCTAAAATGTACCCAGGGTTCCCACTTTGCATAACCAGTGCAAACAACCAGTGCCTGCTGTCAGCAGCTTGGTCAACAAACTCAAGTGTTAGATTGCCAAACTCAATGCAGAATAATGGTGGGTAGCTTAGTAAGCAGGACCTAAAAGTTAACCTGTGTTACCTAACATTCAAAAAAACTCACAGAAATTTGTCCACGTCGCTGTAGCTCGTAACGAATCCTTTTGCAAACAGCCTGCAAAACCAACCAGAAGGCACCGGCAGGTTTCACGATCTCGAGAAACTGAAGTTAAGACAGGATTTAAACTAGCAGGCAATTATCTGCCAGATGGAGAGCTCATCATGCAGAGCACACATTGCTAAATTACRCTGCGTCAATAAAAGGAGGCCAACCTCAGAAATACACCCCGTGAGAAGGGAAACCGAGTCAACCGACGGGATAGTTCAACCCAGTTATTGCTGCCAAGAGACCTTTACCGTATGTGTCAGGACAATGTCGGCTAGTTGTAGCATCAACGAGCACATTGCGGGAAAAGCCACAGGATCCAAGCAACGAGCAGCAACATGTTGATAATTACTAGCAAGTCTATCATCACAGCAAACTGCAGTGAGAAAGAGGATTAAACAGTAGGCGAAGATGGGTTGAACTCTGGATATTTAGCAGCGTAATTTAAGTCTGAGCCTGTGAATCCTTCCATAACTGACCCTTTAGCCCATCTGGGGGCCGCTCCACATAAAAGCAAAATACATTTACAAATAGTTAAAGCCAGAAGCCAAACAAATCGGCTCTGATCAATAGGAAAGTACTCCCTGGAAAGCCCTGGGGTTCTTGTTTATTCTACCTTTGAGTTCCCAGGTGGGAAGAGCTGAGTCCCTGGCTACAGCCAGAACTGGCCTAGTCCTGACACGGCCTGAATGGTTCATGATCCAGCTTTTATTATGGCCTAAACAAAATCTAGCAGCTGAGGGTCAAAGCCAGACTGCCCACACCGCTGCTCAACTGAAGCAGAGGTGCCCACATATATGAACGTGAGCCAGAAAGCCTCCTCTCCGGCGCCCTGCAAGTGTGAGCATGACCCTGTAGCTTATGGCACTTACCTAAGAGATGGGAAACATGAGTCCCACAACGGCTTCTGCACCTTATTCGGCTCCTCTTTAATGTATAGCACAGTAAGAGCTTTGAGATCAAGGGCTGGAGCCCAGCCCATCTCTGCCCTCCCTAAGTGTCCTGATCGCTATGGTGAGTGAAGAGCCCAAGCTGTAGCGGGATGGTATTTCAAGTACTCCCACTTTATAGGACACTTAACTGCCTGAAGCAGGATACCGCTGCAGGGAACAGGCACCTAAAAGTGAGGTGCTGTGGCATTTGATGGTTAGATATAAGTCCTCTACTGGACCTAAGCTGTGAAAGGTGCCAAACGCCTCTTCCTAGCCATGCTGAGCTGTGCCTGCAGTGTCTGGTGGCTGGCAATCACGCGCTGCTAAAACAAGCAATGCACTAGTATGGGACAGCTTTTACATGATTTAAACTAAATTCAGACAGCTAAATAAATAAATAAATAAATTTAAAAAAATAAAAATCACAGCTTGGATGTTAAAGGGTCTCCTTTAGAATCAGACTCAGCATGAACATCACTGCAAGGACACAAGTAAATGAG
Organism: Phoebastria nigripes; assembly: GCA_035582835.1. NCBI lineage: Eukaryota > Metazoa > Chordata > Aves > Procellariiformes > Diomedeidae > Phoebastria > Phoebastria nigripes. The sequence goes on along the minus strand of JAYKAV010001456.1, from coordinate 649,789 downwards.
AGGCTGGGCTGGGCTGGTTCCTGGAAAGTCCAAAAGTGCTATGACAGAAATTCAATCCAGTAAACTCAATGACTTGCTAACATCAGTTTTGAATAGGGTCAAGGAGTCTGATCTGGAGCTAGTGAAAGGAAAGAGCAAACCCAACCGATCCAGCAGCTCTTTCTACCCATGATGTGTACTCCAGTGGCATGGCAGCTACAGAGAATCACCTTGAGTACATTTGCTTCCAAACCTAACAGCCCGTTGGGATTTAACAGCAAGGACAGACTACTAGGTGCTGGCCATCATGTCTGTGAAACTCAAATCTGATAATATAGTCCCTGCTTTGCCCCTTTTGGTGGGGTCCAGATGCTTTTGCTTCTCCCTGAAACTGGATCTAGCCCACAGACTCCATAGCAGGCAGGAGATGCCGTGCTGACAATGGTTGCTAACGATGGCCTCTCCTTCTCCCCCCTTCAAAAAGCACTGAAATATTCTGACCAGATGCATCATTTCCAAAAGTTCTGGAGACCTGACGGAATGTAGCATCTATCATGTGTTCGGCAATGGTGTTGAAAACAGATCACTTTCCTTTGTATTTGAGAAGCATAACATGTCTATGTTTATTATGTGGTCCCCTGAGGATTTATTACAGGTTTACCGTTTCATTTATTTGCTTTTTTTGTGCTTGTCAAGTGTAAATACTAGAATAAATACGAAGGCGGTTACAGCTTAGCAGCATTAACGACTTGTTGAAACAAAGTCCAAAAGTTTTCCTTTCTCTCCAGCAAATCCTACTTTTCTGTCCAATTGCTTTTTTTTCAAGTGCAAAGATAATCTTTCTGAAGTATTTTAAAATTTTATTTCTTTGTTGAATGCCAAATCCCCATAAAAGCATGCTTTCCCCCTTCATTCACTCAAACTCTTGACAATATTTGAAGTCTCTCCTAACATTATTCATGGCAAAACATTTTCCTGTTTGCAAATTACAGCCTCCCCCATCCTTTCTATCTAGTCTGCTAAGCCTGTTACTACAGGTAGTTTGCTGTAACAGAAATAAGTGCAATCATCGCTACAAAAGAAAACAAACCCTTCCGTCCTGGCACACACATTCAGGGTGGGTTCATCCCACTGAACTTTAGCCACCTAACAACAAAGCAATTAGCCCAAGTCAGTCATTTATGTTCCCTCTTTAATCAGTGGGGTGAGATGGGCACCTCCAGCCAGCAGCCCTCCTGCCTATCAACCAATGATGTCTGCAACCTACATGACCACCTTTGAAAAGATACCTGATTTCTTGGGCAGATCATGATAGGTGGTACAAATCTGACCATAAGAGCCAAGCTGTACCTTTGATTACGCTGTTTCAATCCAACAAAATCAACACATTGCAATGAAATCTCAACTGAAGCATATACACCTGGGTCTTACAAAAAGAGGTGTTAGGCAAATCCTTGCCAAACAAGAGATCACTCAATCAAAATTTTCCATGAAGATTACATTCTGCCCCTTTTGGAAACTTGTGTTACATCTATAAATAGTTCAGTGTTTTTCAACACTGGAAAAAGAGCCGCACTGGGGGGGAAAAATAATAAAACTGTCACTTGTCACAGAAACACAAAGTGGCAAAACTGAATTTAATCAGGTCTCAGATGTTCGTTCTTTCAAGTGGACAACCACTGTGAACAAGGCTTTGAAGAACTGAGCCCCTCGTCAACTTGCTCTGTATTCTGATTTACGCAATCTTTTGGCCAACTAGTCTTAAAAAAAGGAGCAGACAACAACAAAGCCTATCATTCATAAAAGGCAGCACTGCCATACTTGTTTCTTAAATCCAAAGTCGATGTCAGAGTAGCTGGAGTACTATTTTCCTTAAAAAAACATCATCATTCCCACAGAAACCAGGACAGAAAGACTATAACATGGAAGATTGCCAAAAAGGGTCATTAGATCTGATCTGAATATCTTCAGCTCTTCTAACTTTCCTACATTTCCTAGAGACTCTCCGTAGATATTTTTGGAAATACAAGTCAGTATGCCAAAGGAAGCTAAGAGAGACAGTTGCCCAAATCCTGTAAATCAAGCAATACTGAGGTAAGCAGGTAAGTTGTGTTCTTATCTCAAGCACTCAACTGTAGCGAGTCTGTCCCCACCAACTGTCTCTCAAAATCCCGAGGGCTTATAAAAGAGAGGGAGAAGGGATGGAGAGCATAGATCTTGTGTCTGACATTTGATCCTCCCCTTACCATCTTCCATGCACGAGCATTACAGGTAGAGTTGCCTACACTGCTAAATATTGAAAAGGTATTTGTAGCACATAGGTTTAGAAGAGGTTTCTGCTTCACGTTTGCTTGTTTCCTGCCCAGAAAGTAATCCTGCTCCCAACTTTTAGAGTGGTCACGTTCCCACAACCTTTGTATCAGTCTCATTTGACCCACAAGGGAATCGAGAGGCCCAGTGAAATTGCAAGCCGAAGCTGTGCTATGGTGCAGTCATTGCTGTCTGTACCCAAAATAACCAGATGAAAGCGAGCTCAGCTATGCCAATGTACGCAGCAGCTACACATCTGGCTGAACTGTAAACACCGTCATAGGTGTTGCGTGCTATCACATGCCCCTGAACCCATGAACCCTGAGCACCCAGCCAGCCAAAACGCCAGAGACAACCCATCAGCTGCAGGGGTGTCTGGCAGACCTGCAGCACACTCCGAGGAGGAGGCAGGAGACCACGGATGAGTCTCCCCAACCCTTCCTTAAAGATGCTGGGAGACACCAAGGCCACGCACTGACCAGACTGGTGGAAATGTGAGGATGCCTGGGTTCCCATAGCATCTGCTAAGGGTCCCACCAGTAAGACCCCTACCAGAAGAGTGGTGAGCATGCTACCTACCTTCACCTAATGTTATACTTTAAAACCCAGCACTACTTTCCTCAGTCATGGCATGTCTGAGAAAATCCATTCAGCTCAAAGATGGGAGTCAACAATGAAAGGGAGTTTCAAGATATTAAGTATATACCCTGAAGGAAAACGGACCATTCAATGAGCAAATGTAAAGTTATACACTTTATCAGCAGCCAGCCACTTCCTCAGGTAGTGCTTGGGATGTTGGAGATAATGAAGTATAAAATCCCACTGCTTCACATCACCTACTTTCCCCATCACTAATTCTATTGCAGGTTTACTATCATGCTAACATCCAAACCTAGAAAACTGTTCCTATATTGCAAACAAAGGATTCTTTTGTCATTACCCTTGACAACAATTCGATGTTTATTCTATATTTGGCAGTTTGCAGCAGGCTCCACAACCCCAGCCTAAACCAATTCCGAACAGCAAGGAAATGTGTGACCAGAACAACAGAACAAAAGAGGATTCTTCCCAACTCACGAGTGCAAGTCAGAAGTAAGAGCACTTCAGTGACTTCTAAGAGGGAAGCAAATCACAACAAGGGAATACACCAAGGAAACCAATTCATTAATACACCCTGAAGCTCAAAAAGTAATCAAAAAATATAAAAGAATTACTAATCAAATTTAAAAATGATTATTACAACTATCTCCCCATTTGCAAATAATTTGAAAATAGGGAAAGAAAGTTTTCCAGGCAATCCCACCATCACACTTCTCTAAATTTAATTTCTATCTCTTGGGATTTGATTATCAAGTAAAGCCTACTAGATCTTTCTCCCTCTCACATCTTCAGTCTCATTCTTCTTATACCTTTTCCTTGTTATCCTAAAGTCTCCCTCTTTCCCACAAATCACTGAGAAAAGCATCAACATTTAGGCAATAAAAAAATAAAATAAAATTATTGGTACACTGAGCAAAGTGTGTACAAAACCAGCCAAAAACCCCTGCAACCTTAATAAGCCATTTCTCATACCCTCTCAATCAAGGCAACCCAATAGCTTAAACGGAAATCTTAACAAGAAGATGCTGCAAATACAAACATGCCCTTGGGTTTTTAAACAGCGTTGCTGAGATTGGGTTTATGTAGGGCTTTGATATACACTATTTTTTTTTTCTCCAGGAACCGATCGTGACCTCTAGTATTTATGGTTCAAAGTTTCACTTTGTGGGATGAGGTTAAGAAGTGCCATCTGTGTATGCTTCAACCACCAAGACATACTAAGGTAGAAATATCTTGTTAAAAACTGTGTAACAAAAAGTGGGAATATACAGCCTGCACTGCACACAGACAGAAACAGGGAGAAACAAACATTTTCAGTGACAGCCACGTTGCACAGTAGCATTTTCTGAAAGAAGCTGACTGACAAAATAGCTTTTATCTGAGATAAAACATCTCATTTACTTTCTAAAGTGTGCTGTGGTAAACATTTCTTTTTTTATTACTGGGGATAACCATTTTAGCAAAGAAATTGCTTATTTACAGTAGCTTGAGCTGCAGATAACTCCCTACTTTATTTATTTCCATGCAGAAGATAGCTTTTATCTCAGTAAAAAGTTATTTTGTCAGTCAGCCTTCCACTAAATATTTTCCTCTCGTAGCCACAGACGTTTTCCTGTCTTTTGAAACAAAAATACACCACTCCTATGAAAACCAGGGATGAAGTGGAAGGAAGCACATACAAAAGCAACACAGCAGCCACAGCTTTTTATCGGCTGGAACAGGTCATACAGCTGAAGAGGGAAAGTCAAATTCCTGCAGGCTGGAGGGACACACATTTAAAACGTGTCTCACCTATAGAACAGAACAGAATATAAAACCTATATGGACGTAATAAAGGATTTAGGTAGCCACAGCAGACCCAGGAGCTACCCTAACTTTAAAATGATGGGCACTGCTCTTGCTTTGCCTTTTTAGGAAAACAAACATAAGTGTTCAAAACCACCGCTACTAACCATTACGGGTCATCCTTCACTGCAGCTCCACTTAATACACCAAGTAACAACCCAGGCTGCAATCTCACAGCTCGCAGTATCACGCCATCTTTCTAAACGAGGTCCCTCATCATTGCCTCCCTGGTCTTTGCAGCCTTCGAGCTGCTGCTTTCTCTCCCCTTAGTGCAGGATGCACGTGCGAAGTGCAAGCTGCCAAAGTCCCTGGGAACACGAGTGTGCAAAAGCCCTGAAGCCACGTGACACACTGACACACCTCCTCCCACCCGGAGGGAGGGAGAGAGGAGCCTCTGCCCATCCATTTCCGTCATCTCCTGATTGTACAACCCGCAGGGATCCCACCGCAGCTGCGTGCGGGAATGTGTTTCCCTGGAGGGGGCCCACAGAGAGCAGTTCGGGTGCTAATTGCCCCTCGCTGACCCTGAAAGCAAGTCCTTGCAGGCAGCCAGAAGCACCACCCCTAAAAGAACCGGTCGCCCTGCGGATCTGCCCCCCAAAACTCACAAGGCCCCAGCAGCCCCATCCGCCCCGCTCCCCAAAGGCGGGGGCACAAGGCCAGGGCACACCCCGATGCTGCCGGGGCGCCCGACCCGCATCCCGAGCGGTCGCCCCGCACTCACCCTCCACGCCCAAAAGTGCCCCTGCGCTTACAGAGATGCCTTTTCCTTCGAGTTTCTTTTTTCCCTTTAATCTCAAATCTTCTTCACACACACAAATAACCCCTCAATGCCTTGCATCTCAGGCACAGCTGTGGCCTTACCTTTTTACCAGAAGGGCTACATCAAAGTATTGCATCATTGTTACGTTTGTATGGAGAAGGCAGAGAGCTGGAGATCCAGGATCATTAGCATAATGACTTTTAAATTACAGTAATAATGAAGATCCTTTAACAAGCCTTGAGTAAAAATCCCAAGTTTATTGCAGCACAAACGAGCTCTATCTTAATTTGTATTTGGTGATAGTCAATAACCTCACTAAATGCCACTGGAGATTAAAAGCCGAAGAAACGTAAAAGGCGATACTTGAGCTTGCATGCCCTCAAAAATGCTTGGGTGTCTATCCCTCACTGCGGAAACCAGCTCTCCTGAGGAGTGCTACCTTCCCAAAATTGTATGTTATACCATGATATTTTACATTTATCTGGACCACTCGAAAGCTGTAGCACACAGTCAGGTTGGGTTTTGTCTGCACTGGTGAACTAGGCTGGGTTCCCAGAGGAGTTTGCACACACATCTATTGTATCCCAGCGAGCTGTAGTCAATGATAAGTGGGACTACTTGTGGCAGCACAGCCAAGCAGGTGCCAGCAGCATTTGCAATGTGATACCCAGGCAAACTTGTGCAACATTTGTGCAAAGTTGAGGCTAGCACCAGCCTCCCGCCCCAGCACCAGCGGGGAACGCAGTATAATGTTTAACATGGGTGAATGCAACGTGACTTGAGCAATGTTTAACCCCTTTTTTGACCAGATAAATCCCAATTTGATGTTATTGTGAACATCACTGTGGACAAAAACTTTTTAATGACCCTGTCAATTTAAGTCTTATATTTATTAATAACACTAAGAAATCACAGACTGATCGACTCTTGACCACCCGTTTAGAAGCCCAGACTAAAATCCTGCCCCCTTGGAAAGCAAGGGCAGGATTTCAGCAGGGTCCAGACTTCACCCCAGTTGTTAAAACAACATAAACCTAATGACGCTATGTGCAGGCATGGGAATATAAAGCCAAGCTCTGCTTTTCTGCAGGAAAGCCTTGAAGGTACAATGGGAAAAGGAGAGTGTGTCTTTTAAAGGGACCCCTTGGGGCACCCCTGGAGCACATCTGGATTAGTTTCGTTCAAAAGGGGTCCGGTTTGTTCACCCAGATGGCTCCGTGCAACAGGCACGGGCAGAAGGGCACCCAGAGAGATTCACTTCAAAAGAGATTGACTTCAAAAGCTCCCTCCCTATCCAAAGCAAAATGTTAATATCCACACCACCCACATTCTTCCCTCCTCAGCTTGGGTCGGTTCCTGACCAGCTGCAGGGGCACAGCCGAGCAGGTACCGCAGCACCAGGCAGAAGGCAGAGCCACGCACACGCCGAGCCTGCCCAGGGCTGCCCACCGCCCCACGTAGCTTCTGATGATGTTTACACTGTTAGGGTAAGTTTTAAACGYCGAGTGTGCTGTTCTCAGGTTTTACGAAATCTATTATCTTCGTTTGCTTGGTCTTCATGATTCTTAAGGTTTTGTTTATACGCAGAAGGCCAAAATTACCGTGCTTATTTGAATAATCCTCAAATCAAATGAAAAAATGCTGGTTTTAGCCAAGTATCAAAGTCTCAAACTAGTTTGAGTAGCGCGGCTCCTCACTAGCATCACACACACTTGCATGCCTCCACAGCACAACACATCGCTAGGTGGAAATAAGGTTTTTATAACAGCAGTGTTACTTCCAAATCGTATATAGATCAAATTCCCCAAGTTCATAAAGAGCTCTGATCCTTCCCTGACCTGAAGAGCAGCTGTGAGTAGGGCAGGACTTTGTGTTTGTCTGGGTTGAGAGGTTAATGGCTACTCCATAGACACGTTTTTCAGTTAACTGGCAGGTCATTTTAGCAGATGATTTGCAGGTATTTTGCAACATACAGAGATAACCCTGTGGAGTACTTCTGTCTGAGCTTCTTCCCTGTCTTTTTTTCAAAGACTGCATCAGATAAACCAGAGAAAGCAGGCAGGTGAAACTTTCCTGGACACAATCACACACTGCCAAACTCTGCCCTTTCAATTTCCAAACAGCAAACTCCTCCAAATTAACGTCAAATGGAGTTCAGTGCTTGTCAAAATTATTTTAAAATCCTACCCATAAAAAGCTTTAATCTTTCAAATATCTCAAGACATGCAGCGGACAGCCAGTTTTGATCAACATAACAGCAGAGTTTCAAAGTTCACACCTTCACCAAACATGAAAATGATGCTGGAATGATCAAGCTCCTGTTACTTAAGAAAACAGAGATCTTCATTCCTACCTGAGATTTCATCCACTTAAACTGCATAAATCATTAGATTGAGAAAGGAATAGTTCATGTCATCTACTTTTCTGTTCTGAACACTCTCCTCATCTAGTCTAACAAAATGTCTTTTCCAAGCTGCTTGCTCCAAGTTGAGTTCTTATCTTCTGCTACTAGATAAAGAGCTACTGCTTCAGACAGACAATGACCACGCAATCACCTGCACCTTAATCCAAMTGTTTTTCTTTAAGGTCACAAGCCAACTGTCTGTTTTTTCTGCAAGTCCTCACAGGACATGGAAACGGCATTTATGAGCTACCTTACCACATTAGCTGCCCCCAGCATTTTGGAAGAAACAGGAGTGGCTTGTCAGGTGATACACCGCAGTAAATTCAATCAGTTCAGTTAATATCACTTTCATTTTCCTGAAGCAAAAAGGACCTCAAGCCTGCAAACACAAGGGAGAGCATGGCTCACTCCCCCGAGGCCCCGCTGCACGCCATGACTACTTACAGTAAAACAAGCGCTGCCAGGATTATGGCACAGTTTGATTATTGTTTTTTTAATACAATCATCCAAAATGAAGCATCTCCCAAAGGGTCATTTTATGTACCTACTACTTTCAGCTATTTTTTGTGGAAAGAATACCAATATTAGCTTTAGGTTGCAGAGAAAGGCAGCGAGGAATGTATCTGGTTAAACCTCTGAAAGTCAACAGAAGTATGGGATCAGGTCCACAGTAAACTTTACAGAGTGGCACCTGCAGAGGAAATTACTCATTGCATGATTGATGCCACAATTACAGGCATAAAAAGTAATTCCATGATAAACAAGCAACTGAGCAGAAAAAGAATAATATCCCAAGAACATATATGTGCTCATGTAGCAGTATATACTGGACGACATCAAACAGTCTCCACACACACAGAGACACAAATTCTCTGCAGAAGTTAATGGTACAGTACCCCTCCCTCTCCCCTCCTCTCCCTTCCCCCAGCAGCGCTGATTTTGGGGCTGTATTTGGCCAGTATCTGCCCCTAGCTCTACTAAAGCAACTCCAGTGCAATTAGCAGTGTTACACAGCTATTACACAGCCATAACTCATTGCTTTCAGCGTCGCCATTTCCCACAAGAACACACGCCAGCAATGCAAACCAACACAGCTCTGCCAGCGTCACATCTACCCGGGCCACACCAGTGGAGAACTGGTCTGAGGTCTAMGGATCTACCAGCCAAACCTCCCTGTATGCAGAAGGAAATAAACATGTTTTGTTGCTAAAAAGCAGAGATACCAAATCTCAACTTTTCTTTTTTTTTTAAGAGGGAAAAAAAGAGGGAGGGGAGACTGCATTATAGATACATGTGCATTCCCTACACCTTTGCAAGTTACATCATTTATTACCTTTATGCAACCACATCAGAAAAGCTTCAGCCAAGGTACCACCTCAACTGAGGGAGTATATACCCTTCCACGCACACTCGTATTTATTTACCCTTGTGATCCACATTTACTAAACAACTTCAACGCACCACTTCAATCCACAGCACATGGGCTTGATACATTTTTGTGGTTCCTCTCCAAAAATTTCACAGATAAATTGCTGCCTCAGGAAACCGAAAGCTGCGCACTAAACTGCAAGTGGGTTTTTTCTGCCCATGCCCCCGTACTGGTCTGACAAGCAGAATTACGTGCTTCATGAGCCTCGAACGCTTGCTTACCTGAAACTGACACTTTCATGAGGGCTTCCAGGGGTCTGTTGTTGTCCAGATCACGACTGAGTTTGAGTTCCCCAGTGGCAGAGTCCAAAAGGAGCAAGTTTAATTCATTGCCTTGCACAAAGGTGTAGGCCAGGCTGTCAGACACATCGGGATCATGAGCTGGGATCTTGCCAATCACGCCGGAGGGGAAGCTGTTAGACTTGTTGGTCACGTAGTTGTTGAAGAGGATCTGGAAGTCCTGCAGCACGGGCGGGTTATCGTTCTGATCCAGGAGGCGGATGTGCACTGTTGCCCGGCTCACAAGAGGGGCAGAAGTGGCCTGCACCACGATCACATACTCTGTCCGGCTCTCATAATCCAGGTCCATCAGGGCCGTGAGGTCTCCGTTGAGCAAGTCTAGCTGGAAGACCTCAGGGATGTTCCCCTCTACAATCTGGTACATGATCTGTGCATTGGTCCCCTCGTCAGGGTCAGCTGCACTGATCCGTGCCACAATAGAGCCCACGGGGCTGTTCTCCTCCACAAAGATGTCAAATTCATCCTTCTCAAAGACAGGGGGGTTGTCGTTGATGTCCAGCACAGTCACTTGGATATCCACAGAGGCTTTCAGCGGTGGGCTGCCCCTGTCCACAGCAAAGGCCCGCAGGCTGTAGACAGCCACGTTCTCGCGGTCCAGCTTGCGCAGTGTGCGTATCACTCCAGAAGTGGGTTCGATGTAGAAGTCTCCATCTCCATCGTCACCGCCTTGGAACGTGTAGAGGAGACGGCCATTGAGGCCTGAGTCACGGTCGGTGGCAGACAGCTGCAGGACGCTGGTGGAGAGCGGCACATCCTCGAAAACCGAGCCCTGGTAGCGGTCACGCAGGAAGTGGGGTGCGTTGTCATTGGCATCCAGGATGAGGATCTCAACGTAGGTGGTGTCCGATTTCTGGGGGATGCCGTTGTCGTGGGCTGTAATGGCCAACGTGTAGGAGGCCTGGTCCTCGTAGTCCAGCTCCATCAGGGTGGTGATGGTGCCTGTGTCAGGGTCGATGCGGAACTGGGGGATGTTATCGTCCAAAATGTAAGTGATTCTCGCATTCTCCCCCGTGTCTTCATCGGTCGCACTGATGGTGACGATAGAGGTGCCGATGGGCTTGTCCTCGCTGACGCTCACTGTGTAGTGGGAGCTCTGGAAGACCGGGCGGTGCGTGTTGGCATCTGTGACATTGATGAAGACCTGGACGGTGTCAAAGCGAGTGCCGTCAGAGGCAGTGACTGTGAGCACATACTGCCTTTCCTGCTTGTAATCCAGGGGCAAGGCCAGCGTGATCAGCCCCCCTCCACTCTGACTGGTGATGGCAAAACGGTTCCTGGTGTTGCCACTGGTGATCTGGTAAGTCACAACGCTGTTAACGTCCCTGTCCACTGCTGTCAGGGTCAGGACACTGCTGCCCACAGCTGCGTCCTCATTCAGTCTAAGGTGATACACCTTCTCCGTGAAGGTGGGGTTGTTGTCGTTCACGTCCAGGACAGTGATGGACACACTGGCTGAGGAGGTCATGACTGGCATGCCATGGTCCCTGGCTTCCACCCCAAAGTGATAGTTCTCCACAGTCTCTCGGTCCAGCTCGGCAGCCACCGTGATCCACCCCGTGCTGTTGTTGATCTGAAAAGGGAACCCAGAGTCACCTGCTACAGGGGCACCTCCGGCAGAGGGTGCCATCTCTATGAGTTTGTACTCCAGGCGGGCGTTCTCCCCGGAGTCAGCGTCCACGGCCTGGATGTGCAGCACCGAGTAGCCCAGAGGAACGTTCTCCAGCACCGTGGCCTGGAAGGGAGTGCTCACAAAGATGGGGGCATTGTCATTCACGTCCACGACCTGCACCGACACCATGCCACTGGAGTTGATCAAGGGAGGCCTGCCCCCATCCTGAGCTTTGATCCGGAGCGTGTACTCCCGAATAGTCTCATAATCCAGAGGGTTGATCAGGTCGATGGCGCCGGAGAAAGAGTGGATGTAGAACTGGCCTTTCAGATTGCCACTCACGATGCTGTAGTGCACCTGGGCATTGCTGCCCCGGTCCCGATCTGTGGCCTGCACCTGCAGTATCTGGCTGTTCACTGGGGCATCCTCTGGCACCTGGACCAGGTAGCGTTTCTCACTGAACTGAGGGTAGTTGTCGTTCTCATCCTCAACGGTGATGTGCACCATAGCCGTGGCACTGCGTGGTCCTGGATCCTTGCCCTGGTCATTGGCTTCCACCACCAGGTGGTACTCGGAGACCTCCTCGCGGTCCACCGGGGCTCGGGTCCTCACAACCCCGGAGCGCGGGTCGATCTCAAAGACCCCATCACTAGCTCCTGGCTCCAGCAGGCGGTAAAGCATATTGGCATTGGCTGGGGCATCGCCGTCGGTGGCGCGGATGGTCAGTACCTCGTAACCCACCTCCAGGTTCTCCCGGATGCTCTCCCGGTACTCGGGCTGCTCAAACACTGGCTCGTGGTCATTGGTGTCGCTCACGGTCACCGTCAGATAGGTGGTGGCCGAGCGGCGGCGCGGGGAGCCATGGTCGGAGGCAGTCACCTTCAGCACGTGGGTGTCCTTCGTCTCCCGGTCGAGGCTGCGGGCAGTGACCACACTGCCCGTCTCGGCGTCGATGGAGAAGTAGTCGTTGGAGCGTTCATCGAAAAGCGCCTCCATGGAGTATGCCAGCCGGCCRGCTTCCCCCTCGTCGGGGTCCTGTGCCCGCAGCACGATGACCGCCGTGCCGGCCGGCTCATTCTCGGGGATGGAGACCTGGTAGCTGGGCAGCTGGAACTGCGGGGGGCTGTTGAGGCTCCGCGCCYGCCGCGCCCCTCGCCGCCCGCCGCCCTCCTCCCCCGGCGGCGGGGCGCAGCCGGCG
>JAYKAV010001456.1:588611-636399 GCA_035582835.1 Phoebastria nigripes | reverse complement strand
GCCGGGAGAGCTGCCCGCCCCAGCGGGGGGCTGCGCGGGGTGGAGGCTGCGCGGGCGGCTGGCGGAACAGGTACCGCGGCTGCAGCCCCGCTACCGCGGCAGAAACGGCGCTCCGGGGGGCGGGGGTGCAGCGGAACGGCCGCGGCCGCGTCCCCGCGTAGGAGCCACCTGTCGTCTCGCGTCCGTCATCCAAAGCAAAGTTAAACTGATTTTTTTTTTTTTGTTAATTTTGTTTTTAATTCTCCCTGTGGAGGGAAAAAAACCGTAAAACTGCTTTTCAGGGCAAAATCAGCACCATCTGCCTGACTTAGGGACTGCCGAGTATCCCGGCGGTAGGTTTTGCTGACATGCTCATGCTTTGCTCTGAACTGTGCAAAACAGCAGGTAGGATCTGGAGCCTTGAATTAAAGATTTCTTTGGGGCAATTGCAGATAATTATATACAAGATGCAAACTTAGGTAGTTTGTGGGAAGAAGCAAAGCCAAACCCCGCATGTAGATGTTGGACGGGTGATTATAATGTCAGTTCTATGAATTTATGCTAAACACTTTCTGTCGTTTTACTTCTACTTTTTCCTTTCTAAAGAAGCGGTGAGCCCAGGCTGAGCCTTCATCCCCGCGGCTGCAGTGTCCTCTTGTGGGTACGGCGAGAAGGACGCAGGCAGCGCACCCCGGCCCCACGGCCTGCCTGTGCGGGGGACACGGGAGCAGCGTGCCTGCAAAAGAAGATGCGGGTTGCCTACCGGTGGTGCACATCACACCAGCGGTGGCAAATACCGATGCTAATCTACCGAGATCTTGCGTACAAGAGCTTTACGTGCGAGCAAGACCGGGGGGTGGCGAGCAATGAGCCGCCAAAGGGTGCCGACTGGGATCTTGCAAAACGCTGTGCCTTGTAGGAGCTGGAAGGCAACTTTTAGAGCGATCTGTTACTGTCAGTTCAGGCTCTTCAGCACCTACAAGAAGACCGTGAAAAAACCAGATTCTTTCAACTGCTTTCATCCCCGGAACTGCATTATTGCGAGGGAAAAAAAAACCACCTGGATTATTGCCAATATGTCTGTCAGGGGAAAAAAAGCTTTATAAATTGCAGTTTTGGAAGATGTTTAGCTGATTCAGCTTTACTCAATTAATTTTTTTTTTTTTTTAATGGAATTTAGAAGCTTAGTCGGCTTTTCAGATCCTCCGATGAAAATGATAGTTCATGAAAAGGAAAAGGGAAGAAATAGGTTAAAAAAAATTAAACATAACCTCCCCTTTATTAAGTTTGAGTGGATGTAGTGATCTATTTTATACTCCAAAAATCAAGCAACTGCCTCTGTAGTTGGTTTAAATCATATGAATATTAACTTGGGATCTGCATAAGAAAACCCTACTTTAAGTCCATATTTTTCTCACTTCTCTCTACATTTTGTTGCTGCAATGCTTAATGCCCACGTTTTGAAAAATAAGCTTTTGTTACAAAATAAACCTTCTCTACGTCTTTTTAAAAGTGAGATCCAACTACATGTTTCCAGAGTTTTTATTAGATGAAATAGATTGCAAGAGAAGACCATTTAAACTTTTTTCTTTCCATTTTATTGCAACAAGAGGCAACATCCGTGAGTCTGGAAAGGGAAGGTACTGTGAAGGCATCTGTATGAAACCAATTATGTGCATAATTACACAAAATCCTCCATCCTATTCCTGTTTGTATGACTTGCCTTCTATTTTCAGTTAATTTTGTCTTGTTTATCTGATGTGTTTCACTGTTTTCTCATTAATTGTATAATCCCTATTGTTCCTTTCATGTGTTACATCACTTGTCATACAATTTTACCGTAAAAATAGATTTCAAATGCAAAATGGTGAATGTAGTATTAAGGCCCACTCATTGCCCTCATGAAAGGAGTGGGTTATTTAACACATTGCCAACTCAAATCGCTTTTCAGACACAGGCAGTGGTGAGATGTCTCACGCCTGTTCCCGTATCGCTCCATACAGAAACGGGGCTCGCTGCTTGGTCAGAGGTCAGGGCTGGTGTGATACGTTTCTGCTGCTGCTTCTGTGGGTCCAGAAGAGTCGGAGAAGGCAACGGTGAAACCAAATGGTTGGTAAAGGCAACTCAAGGTGGGGAGGAAAATCAGAATTACATCTGTCTCATGTTTTAACTGGCAAGTTTTCAATGAAGGCTGATCCTTCTAAGAAAATCAGATACTCCCTTTGGGTCTGATTCTGCAGATTTTCTGGTATAAGCTGCCCTTTTCTACAGAAGAAATCACACTAACATCACCGTGATGGGCGATGTCCATAAAAATATGCAAGTGGGCGAGGTTTTGCCTGACCCTTTGTTTTCCTTGGTACCAATCGATGACATATTCATTTCACAGTTCAAAAACTGCTCTGTTTCGACTTGTCTGGGAGTGAAGTATTTCAAGTTTCTTTCCAAAGTGAATTTAAAACAAAACTGAGAAGCTAAAAAACCAAAAAGATAGCATTGCTACCCAGCTCTGTTCAGTGCTCAGCTCTAAAAAAAATATAATTAAACTTTAAGGGATTTTCTTAAAACATGAAGTTTACAAAACCAGGGAAGAGACCAAGAATCATTCCTTAATTGAAACTCTGCTGTGAGATCTGTAGCCCAGAGGAAGAGAAACGCAGAGCTGCATCTAGCTCCAATAATATTTTTAAGGTTGGGAATGAAGTGATTCAGTGTAACATCCATCCCTGCAGAGGAGGAGGTTCTCTGGAAGGAGACAGAGCTTTTCTCATCTTGGCCCATCAGTACTTTGAGGAAAGACTTAAAAATTCACATTCAGTAATGCAGTGTTACAAATAGTTAAATTTTTTTTAAGAATAAGAGTGCTGAAAAGCTTTTTGTCGTGGGATTTGTGAAGTATATTGCAAAAAGGTGATATGCAGTGTGTCCCCTGCCCCACCAACCAGTGGTTTTATCTTCTAAACTCTTGCTTGGGGGGAGGTTATGCACGAGAAGAAAAATTACCCTCAAATTTAGGCATCTGTGCAACACAAACTATATCTTGTATGGGATCTCTATATACATAGTGTTAACATAAATTGATACATGTAACACGTATTCATAACTGCATTTATTTACTTCACAAATGCACCAGTGATCTATTCCTGCTAAAGTAACGCTTTGAGAAAATAATCTGAGAAACCACAACAGGCAGCAATAAAGCAGCCTTTAACCACACTTTATCCTTCAACCTTCCAATTTTCCAGCACCTGGAAAGAAACTAGAAGTTTTGTACCACACATTAGAAGTGAACAAAAATAGGTTCTGGAGGGGAACGTAATTTATTATCCATGATTTCAAATAAACTGACAACATATTAGGCATGAAAAAAAACCCCAAATAACAAATAACTTGCTAGTTTTTAGGCTACCTGTGCTGGTTGCTGTTACATCCTACCCTCAAAGTTGGGTCTCTTCATTGTCTGGGACCGCACACCAGCAGAGATCAGTCTTCTGTGATCCCAGACAAAGTCTAATAAAAAAAGAGAGGGGCAAGCTAAGGGGAATTCCTCAATTTTGAAGGGGAGCCTTGCTCTGATGTTGTTCCCCCCACCCATGGCAGGAGGCAGGTGGGAGCCCTGGGCTGCTGCCGGCTGACTTGCCCCTGGTTCTCTGGGGCTGGGCACCGCGGAGGGGCTCTGCACCCACAGGAGACCTCGTCCCAGTGCAGTGTGCAAACTGGTCCGAGGACCAGAGCTGAGTCCCAGTGTCACTCTAGTGAATTTAAATTGGATAAACCCAGGATTTTAGACAATTTCTCCAATTGCTACAGAAAGAAAGCATGATAACAAGTTGCTCTGTGAGCAGGCGTTTGGACTTCAAATCCCCATACGAATCTGTTCCACRTCCAGCCCAAGAAAGCTCAAATGAGCAAAAGTAATTTATTTTTTCACATTTCATCTGAGTTTATTTTAAGAATAGAAGAATTAGTTCGAGCTCCATAAGGTGAAACTTGAACCTTCACCTATTGCAGGAACCACACGGGTTTGGAAATGTTTCAGAAAATACTTTTATTGCTAACWTTCGTTATTCTTAAGGCCAAGAATGGATTCCAAAATGCTGGGATCCTTATTGCAGGAATGATGTTCAAGGCTTCTTGGCTGTATATAGCTTCCTTTTTGTAGACAGAGAAGAAACAATTTAGAGCTCTTAGACAGCGAGTTTGTTGCAGCCAATCGTACTGTTGCTTCTTTCAAAATCCTCAGTGGAGATAGCAGCRATTCGGTGTTGGAACTTGTTTATTTCCTTAGACTTAATACCATCCATTTATAATTTACCCTAAGGAGCTCAGCTCCACCCTTCTCAAACRCTGCCTGTGAATTTCCTCACTCTAAATTGGTTTGGGTATTTTTTTCCCTCCTCACTTACATTAGCTAAAGGCTCCACTAGTTACAACATGCAAAAAGACAAATAAAACAATAGAAGAGCAAATTTCATGCCCAAAAAYTGCACGGTGGCCAAGAGCAATAAAAGCTGAATATGGCTCGACTTTTATTTATGGGAAAAGTGATGCAGAGGCTAATGCATTGGAAATGTAGTTCTACAAACTAACCAGCTCTGTAACAAATTCTGTAACAAACTAGTATATAAATCCCGAGACTAATGGTCCAGTTCAAGTAAGCAGAGTAGAAAGCCCAGGTCTATTGATTCATGTGATTTTCTTTACTTTTCAAATCTCTCCTATACATTAACAGAGGCACTGAGTGAAAAACAAACCCTTGGAAATTACCTTTTACTGTTTGTTTTGCAGGACTTGCCCTTTCTCTCTTATAGGGTCTCACCCTACATTGTACAAACAGATTAAAAAAGCAGCAAGAGGTTCAGGTGAGTTTGCTGCAAGTTTGCTGTCAGCGCATCAAAATAAAGGTGCAGCAGGACAGGTTTCCTTGCTTTGCCAGCTTCTGTTATTTAATCAGGGGATTAGGGGACTAATTAATAAGAAAAGAGTGCAAAAGGTAGACACATCTAGCTTGGCTAAGAGACAGGTTAGGGACTGGAGCGGGCTGGAGTCTAACAACACATTACAAACATCCAGGTGTGGTCACCAAGGAGCAGTTACTGATGTTGGTACAAGAACATGAGGAGCAAGGAGATGGCACGGAAGATGAGTAGATTGAGTAGTAGGGTTCAAGTACTGATAGAGCGTTTCTGGCTGTGGAGCAGCCTTCTGCAGGACTGCACAGCATGCTCACACGGAAACATTGTTTTCCAGGGATTTTAATGCCTCCAAAATATTTTTTTCTGGAGTGAACTAAAAYTTTCTGAACTTTTTATGGTTTACATAGAGACAGGATTAGGTTTTTTCCTCCAATCTCCATTACTTTGTGCTTATCAGCACTGAATATCATCTGCCATTATATTGCCCACTTGCTCAGCACCACGACATTCTTCTTCACCCCTCCAGAAGCCGGTTAGATCTGATGTCATTAGATTCAACAGTCCTGGCTATTTTTGTAACATCTACACACTCACTCACCTTTCTGTTCAGCTCTTTCCTGGCAGTGGGGCTTTGTAGCCTGTTTTCCATGAGCTTGCCGCAGGCTCCTCGGTCACAGCAACCTTCGCACAGGAAAACCATCGAGGGAAATTCTTTCAACTGTTTATAAAAGAGTATTCAAAGAGCTTCTGGTGGATGGGCATGAAGGCAGAGTGAAAGCAAGGACACCATGTCTTTGGTCTAAACTGTTCCTTTTCCAGAAGTTCAATTACATTTAAAGACAAGGTATTTCAGACTCTTAGGGAAGGAAGCACACAGCTGTAATGAAACACTTGCAGGCAGGGGATTAGTTGACCTGTTGGAAAAATAAAAATGTCAGCTGAAATGCTTAATGTGGGAATATGAAGTCAGCATAACAGGTTGCTCGGATACGGTGGGGGTTTGAGGCTTTGTGTCTGTCTCAACAAAAAGACCAAGAAGGTGATGTAGGTGTTCAGCATCTCTTTTAATCATTGTATTTTTTGCAGATGAGGTATTATGGCTATCGCTATTTCCTGCCCTTTCTTAGTGTTATTTCATACCTAGAGTTCGATGGGAAGATACAGTCTTGGTTTCTAGTCCTGGTCTGGAAGTGCACCACACACCACCATCACTTTTCATCTTTTCCAAGAGGCCTAGGAATAGTCATTTTTTTCTCATAGATGCATTTCGTAACATATTTCTGAGTGTTCATCATCATCCCTGGGGATTGGCACCTCTGAATGTGAAAAAATAGAAAGTGTTTGAAAAACCAGTATACCAAATTGCTTTAAAAAGCGTGAGTAAGACTGCGATGGGCCCCAATTTAGGCTCTCTCTGGCTCTGGGACGAACACGCAGAGATACCATGTCCTCCTGCAGACATCCAGAGGGGTCAGGCCCAAGTGCTGGTGCAGGACTGGCGCATTGCACCGCTGCCGCGCTCTCAGGCTGAGCTTTGCCCGGTGCCAGCTCACCCCCTTGGCCAGCCCTTGCCAGGCTGGGCTTAGCACAACCCTGGGACCATGCCCAGTGAGAAATTTGGACGGGGTTACCCTGTGTGTGTCAGGAAAGGTAAAAGAGCTTTTCTCTGGATGCAAACCATGCCGTTCCAGTTGGTCTCCGAGCCAAAGAACAGCCCCTGCCCTGATTTATTTCCTGGTCTAAACAAAGTGAAAAGATAGGTTTCACTCCAAATGCATGAAACATATTGCATTTTCAAAACGTAATGTTTTAACTGTCCACTGTTCTGCTCCTCTACTAGCTATATAGCACCAAGGCTCTTCCTGGGGGGGATCGGTTGTCCTGCCTCTCCAGCAGCCTTCACCGGGCTCACCAATTATTAGCAGCTCATGCCTCTGGTTGCTGGATTTCTTTGGGGATCACTCAATATTGTTTCATAAAGGAGAGGAAGAACATTTGCACTCTTAATGAATTTAGTTGTCACCACTTGTCAGCTTTGTGCTCTGAGGTCTCGGTTAAGTAGCATAATTATCTTTATATTTATATATAGGTAATTATAATCTGGGAAACGGTCCAAATTCTGCTTTTTAAGTAAAATTGGTCAAGCCTATTTGCAGTGACTGGAACCTCTCTGCACACAGCAGTCTCACCGGCAGCACCGCAGTGGCTGTGGGAGGATGCGCCGTGTGCAAACAAGGGGACCCACTTTCTTGCTCAGGTACAGCCAGGGGTCATTTCTTATTCTGCCTGGCATTCCCCGAAACACCTTTATATTCAGACATTCTAGCCTGGAAGCTGTAGTCAGGAAAAAGGACAAAAATAATCACCGGTTACACAGGCTGGGGAGTGGGAAGGTCATTAGCTGTCAGGTTTGTACTCCATCCCTACTGCTGCTGCCAGGCTGATTTTCCCTATACCGACAGACACAGGTCCCACAGTCCTCAAAGAAACAAGAGTCACACAAGATGGTTTCTCATGGAGTGGCTTTGGTTTCAAATCCCACCATCGCTCTTGACACAGCAACGGTTCCCGGACGAACAGCACAGGGCTCTGCAGAGCCGAACAGCACCATAAGCACCCTGCCTGCTTCTCCAGACCTGACCTACAGCTATAAATGCTGTCTTGATGATTTCTTTGTCCTCAGGGGCACAAAATACACTTTCAGGTGAAAAAAAATCCTCTGGGAATATCTTTAACCATTCCTACTGGAGCGTGCAGCATCACCCCCAGCTGCTGTCTCTACAATTAGTTGCACCTTCTGCCGCGTCACGTTAGGAAAACACAGGGTGCCCCTGGGTTTTGCAGGCCATGGGCAAAGTGTTGGGACTCCCACCATCGTCTCTACTACTCATCCAGGGAGCATCGCTGTAACATTAGAAAGTGCTAATCTCCATTTCCACCCACAGTGCAAAAAATGAAATACTTTCTGACCTATGAGGAGGCTGAGAGACTTGGAACTAAACATATTCCTGCAGCTGCCACTGTCACTGATGAAAAAGGTTGTCAAAATTGGCTTATTCTGAAAATTTTAACCAGCAAACCGTGCTGTCAGCACAGGCAGGGACAGAGAAGGGTCCTGGGTTAGTCATGGGGCATGGTGCTGGGATGCTGGACTTCTCATGGGTGGGTATCACTGGGCGCTAACAGGTTGCTTCTTGGGAAAGGGGATGAAGGGAAGCCTTTGGTCTTTTTGTTTGGAAGAGGGAATTCTCCTATTCTCCCTTTGCTTTCTCACCCAACTGCATGTTGCATGTGCCCTGCAGATGCCAGAGCATCTGGGAATAGTAGGGCTGCTGAAGGCATATTGCCCTGTACCTGTGTCTTATTCTAAGAGAACCAAGACTTCTCCCTGTCCGAATCCATGATCTCCATCCATTGTACGGCCATATGGCTCTCTTGGAAAGGCCTTGCTTTTCTCATATACTGTAACTTTTGATCAGATGATTTGTTCACCCCTAAGGCAACATTTTTCTAAAATACAGAAGGAGTCAGCCTTGCTAATCCATTAGGTAGGAACTTGGTGGCTATTGGAATACATTCAATGAAACCTCTCTTCTCAGGTGAGCTCTGCAGCATTTTTCTCCTGGTCCCATGCAGTGGAGGGATGTGCTGTTTATCAGGTTTTCTGCTCATTACTTTGCAGAGTGTTTCTTTGCCTCATTTTCCTTACTACTTCTGGTGAGCAATGGTTTGGTTTTGATGAGGTTGCGCAAGTCTTTTCAGCCAAACTGCAATACTGAATGTGTCTGCCATGAATGAGCTCAGAGCAAAATCTCTGCTTCTCTACCTGCCCTGTTATACCGACCTAGCTAATGGAGCCAAATTCATTCTGATCCAGAAAATCCTCTTAAATCATGGGAATAGCTGAAAGAGGAATTTGGCCTACTGTGCACAGGGCCTGGGTCAGGGCCAGGACTACTGAGCCAGCAATGTGCCCTCACCGCAAAGCAAGCTAACAGTATCCTGGGCTGCATTAGGCAAAGTATTGCCAGCAGGTCGAAGGAGGTGATCCTTCCCCTCTGCCCAGCACTGGGGAGGCCACACCTGGAGTGCTGGGTCCAGTTCTGGGCTCCCCAGTACAAGAGAGACATGGACACACTGAAGAGAGTCCAGTGAAGGGCTACGGAGATGATGAAGGGACTGGAGCATCTCTCCTATGAGGGAAGGCTGAGGGAGCTGGGACTGTTCATCCTGGAGAAGAGAAGGCTCAGGAGGATCTCATCAATGTACATAAAACCTGAAGGGAGGCTGCAAAGAGGAGCCCGGCTCTTTCCAGTGATGCCCAATGACAGGACCAGAGGCAATGGGCACAAACTGAAACACAGGAGGTTCCCTCTGAACATCAGAAAACACTTTTTCACTGTGGGGGTGACTGAGCACTGGCACAGGTTGCCCAGGGAGGTGGTGGAGACTCCCTCCTTGGAGATATTCAAAAGCCATCTGGACTTGGCCCTGGGCAACCTGCTTTAGGTGGCCCTGCTTGAGCAGGGGGTTGGATCAGAAGACCTCCAGAGGCCCCTTACAACCTCAACCATACTGTGATTCTGTGATTCAAAACAGGACAGTGAAGAGTGGAGAAGGGGCAGGATAAAACACGGCAAGAAAGATGGAGCGAAGTGAATTACTGAGGCGGAACAGAAGAGAGGGACGAGACTGCTGGGAGGGATCACCAGTTAGCGTTCCCTCTCTTCTGGCCCTGTCTGAAACCAGTCTTAGGACTTATTGAGATACAATTCTGCAGTAGAAAGTGGCTGCAAACTGGAAAATGGCAATAATCTCACAGCTTGGCAGGCTTCCTGGTACTGAACTTCTCAGGATGGTTGTCAGTGGTTTGTAGTCAGCCTGTGCCAAGCCATCCTGTCCTGCGATACCGAGCCAGTGAAACCTGGAAGTGCCAGAAGAGCTGCCCAGTATCTGCCCTGTCCCTGTGCTTCATCACCTGGGTATGGACACAGAGGTTTCCTGTGGATGTGCAGAGGTGATGGCGGGGTGATCTAAGAGACGTGGCTCCTAATCAAGCATTATTCTGTGGTTTTCCCTCTCCCTTGGAGTCTGAATCCTGGCAACCAGAACTGCTTTGGGGCATGAGCTTGCAGTGCTGCAGTGCTCGATCAGAAGCAGCTGGCACATCAAACACACACAGTGCTGGGTGGATCTCCCTGGCAGGCCTCACCGGTGGTGTTCATTTAGATTGCTGAATTATCCATTGACAGTTTTGCTAAGTGACATACGCTGGGATGTGATAATCATAGCTGACATTGTCTGCTCGCAGGTCTGAGCCCAGCTTCCTTGCCTGGGCTGGATTGCCGCTGTATTACTGTTATTAGCACTGTCATTGCAAGAGTTTATCTGGCACCCGTCAGCGTATCTGAAAGCCATACAGACCAGTCTTCTTGCTCTTGGTGCTGCCAGAGGCCGGCCATGCAGTGAGGACCATGCCCGCAGGTAGGGTGGAGATGGCAGCGGGTGCTCAGCATCTCTCAGGCTGAGCCCGCTGAGCACTGGTGCTTGCCATGGACCACATTCAGGGTTTCAGCGCTGTGAGAGCACTGACTGCCCTGAGACACAGTCTGACCAAAGGATGCAGGCAGACAGGACCCTCCAATGGGTCAGTGTCCGCGTCCGGCACGGGCTTTGCCTGCACTTACAGGATCAGAGCAAGTAGCTTGAGCCACACTGGGTCTGATAAAGGAAAGTCATCTCAAAATGAGTACAAATGTAAAGTGTTGCTGATTTTATAAATGATTCCTATTAATTATTCACACAAAAACACAACACAAACCAAATTAAATGAACATTACTGCCTTTGCAAAGTCAAGCTCTGAAGAGTATGCCAGAATTAAGGTGACCTATGCATGCTATACAGCCTCCTTAAGTACAGGTATTATGGGAATATGTTACAGTTTCTCAGCGTAGCACTTGTTGTACACTATGGACGTAATAATGGAAAAGATTTTAGTCCTCTTTCACATTTAGTTGAAGCTTTTCTGGCTGTCTTTCTCCATTCCTATCATGGACCCTGTAGATAAACAGCTCCTGCTGAGGTTTGAAATGTAATCTAGTGGGAGATGAGATGTGCTCCAGCAAATGCTTAGTAGCCTTTGGGGTTTTTCCTCAAATGTGGAAGGTACTGGATGTGAGTGACACATAAAAATCAAGAATAAGCAGACCAAAGGGCTTCCTGGCTTGCTACCCTGTTTCTGGCGGTGGCCAGTAACAGGTCCTACCGGCAGAGCGTAAGGAGAGGACAGGCAGGTACTGGTGCTTCCCGAAAGTGCTTGCAGACTGCAGCCATTTGTGATCCAAAGACTTCCTGACCAGAAATAACGCCTTCATTTTTAATAGTGCCAAATGGCTTTTTCTTCCACAAATTTGGCTGATTGTTTTCTGAACCGTGTAAACTTTGGCATCCTCCCACAAACTGTTGCAAAGCTTCAGCACGCGTTGTGTGAGAAACCCTCCCCTTCCCTCCCCGTAGCATCTGCCACCTGCACGGGTCTCAGACACCCCCAGACAGCGCCCTGCTCCCTTTCTTCATACCGCTCAGGACTTCGTGAGCAGCCATCATAGTCCCTCCTCAATTATTTATTTTTAGGGTAAATGGCTGTAGTTTTTTTCTGTAACTGTTTTTTTTTCCTTTATATTTGCCTTGAGATGGGGGCCCAGTACTGTGCATGATGTTTTGATGCAATAGCTGGTTCAGGTTGTATCTCTGCATATTGGAAGTTAGAATTGGGTTTGCTAATGGGTTTGACAAACTTATCTACCTTTTATCTGCAAATTTCACCTGCCATTTTACTGTCCAGTTTCTGGGTATTCTGAACCCCTTTTGCAACTGCTGAAGTAACTTTCATCCTTATTACTTTGGACAGCTGCATACAGTCGGCCGATTTTACCCATTATCCCTGAAGGACTATTATTCACCTTCTTTTGCAGATTTTTTAGAAATTGGTTGCTCAGAGCAGCTGCAGCACATGTCAGTGTAGGACTCCAGGTGGGACTCCCCTTCCCTGCGAATATTGCTGCTGTATTCCTGTTTTTTGCCAATTGCTTGCTCACATGAAGACACTTTCTCTTAATCCACAGCAGCTACTTTACGAGCTGCTGTTGAAGGATTTCCTCAATGCCTTTTGAAAATCGAGTTGACTGTATCTGTTGGTTTTCGCTTGTCTGTTGACACTCGCTCATCGATGCTTTCAAAGAAACCTTACAGATATGAGTCATGACTGCTGATGCTAACTGTGATGAATATATCATATTTATTCACATATCCACACCATCAATCCTTTCCAATAGTTTCTTGACCTGACTGTGGAATGGGAAAAAAAAAAAAAAGAGTCCTTAGATAGTGATAGCTTAGAACGTTTGTCATGTTTCTATATATATTCTTATCCAAAAAGACTGCCTGCCTCCCACCAAAGAAAAACTGGGAATCATGCAATTCATCTTCCAGCCACCAGGTAGAGGCAAAAGCCATTGCAAAATAGCTACCCAGGCGATAATATAACAGTATTTCCAAAATACCAGTCTGATTGACATCAAATGAAAACTTCTGGCCAATCTGTCTTCATGGTTCTTAAAATAGGTCTGGCCAAATTCAAACATAAAAATTAATTTTGAATCTCATTAGCTCTGTAGTCAATTAGTTAATTAGAAAGCAGTTGCAGCCAATTGGTATGAAGCACACTCTAATTATCCCTTCCTACCCAACGCATGAAAAATTAATCATGGTAGAGTTGCTCTACCTTTTAAGACAATGATAAAAACAGTAGAGTAAGTGTTAGCTCTCCCTCAAAGAGCATCCAGTGAAGCTCTTCAGAAGGAGTTTTTTTCTTTTTTGTAGGAAAACTTAATAATTTGCCTGTTAAAGAGTTTTCTAAATCACAGATTTGTCAAGCCTGGCCTTATGAAAAGAGTAATGAAAAAAAAGGGTCAAATCTTAGCACCAAAACTCAAAGGTATTAAACACTAAATATTCACAACAGTATCTATATTATATTCATGGTCTTTTCATGAGTTTTCAGGGGTTACTTACAAGGAGGAGAAACATAAACAAATGTAAGTTATTGGGCTACCGAGGACAATATTTACATGTATCATTTATTCTCTGTACAGGAGCAGCATCAATCCTGATCTTTCAAAGACATAAAACTTTTCTTGACCTTATATATCAGCTGTACCTATTATTATTCGCATTGCAGCAGCTCAATGAAGCCCATCATGTGGATCAGGACCCCACTACACCACAGACTATGCATGTATAAGCTTGAATGAGACTACTCATAATCCATGTCTGCCTTGGAGGAGCAGGGTTGTAGATGTTCAGCTCTCCCCCATAATTACAGCATACGGAACTGCTCATTCACCAGTCAAAAAAAAAAAAAACCAAAAACAAACCACAAAAAAACCCAAAGCCTTTGAATGTACTTTTGAGTAAAAGTGTTAGAAAACCTTGCAAGTCTATTAAAACTGCAGTTAAAGTACACGAATATTTCAATTTGGTGAAACTGATAGACATTTTAAGATTTTTTCAGATGTCATAGGACCTTGAGCATAGAAGTACTGTATGGAGAAGAGTGAAGTGATGGGCTTGCTGGTTTCCTAAAATCTCAGAGGAGCAGAATTTGATACATGCAAAACAATGCCTCTGATGATTAACTTTATATGAATATAACTGAATACAAATGACTGGAATTTTATTATAAATAAGTAATATAAGATTACACATTTTGGATAGTCACAAGGGCCCTGGGCAGAGGGTGCTGGCAAGGGGGAGTGGTGGTACGCACCTCCCAGCGTCCCCTGGCACTGAGGAGGCAAATTTCCCTGCCTCCCCTTGCAGCACTGCTGCGGCTCAGGAGGGGAGGACACGGCTCAGCCGGCTGCTGATGGTACGGGAGGTGTTGGATTTCTCCCCGCTGACAGCACTTTATTGTAAAGATTTCATCTCACCTGAAGTATTTGCTGGTTTTACCATGCAAAAAACTCAGAAGACATCCAACTACATCATGATGGGTTTTGGCTATAGGTGCTAGGAGACTTCTCTCAGCAACCCAAAATTCAAAGCCTAGACACTCTTTGGGTCACTCCTTCTGTTTTCCCAGAATCAGTCCAGAAGGAAAAGTCATCAGTTGGCAAGCTTTTGCCTGAAAATGTCATCTCTCAGCCCCACAGAACAGAGGGTGTAAATGCCAAGCCTAGTCCCACATCTGGAGGGTGCTGTAGGACACCCCGGGGATGGAGACATGGGTCATGGAGTTGGTGCTGGAGCTACACCAGCCAGGTGCTGCTGCAGGAGGTCCCAGCGTGGCCACAGGACACCCTCTCTGCCATCCGTGCATGGCAGGCAGCACTGGGAGATGCATGGCTCGGCAGCACGCTGGTCAGCAGGCTGACACTCCTATCAAAAAGCAGCCTCTGGGTTTCTTTTCATACCATCCTCCTGCCACCATAGATCCCTGAAAGCCTGGGGTCTGGCACTTTCTGAGGTCTGGTCACCTCTCTGCAGTGCAGTATGGTGTTTCGGTCCGAAGCCCCAGGACGGGACCTTTAAATGCATTTTATTCCTTTTGCTGGTAATCACGCTGAAACCTGACCATGCCTTGCAGGCTGAGACCAGCCTGCCGGGTCAACCCTTCCGGTCTCCTCACTGCGATGTGTTTACAACAGTAATTTAATGTGTTGAACCTGTTTTTTCACCATCTGAGAGCAACACAAGAAGAGCGGAAACTTGTTTTTTGTCTGATTACTTRACAGGAATAAACCAGAGAAGGGCCCTGTGAGCCAGCAGCCAGCCAGCGATGCCAGGCAGAGCAGGAGGACCACAGGGAAGGGATCGAGTGTCAGCCAGCACGAGAGGTCTGTCCAGCCCACCTCTGAAGAGCATGCTTCTTTAATTTTAGCTTTTGTTGAATATTTAGTAATGCAAAAATAATATCCAGCATCTAACAATATCCCCAGGATAAGGATGCTGCTTCAGATGTAGCATAGTGGTGCAGGCCAAGACTTTGGTGAAGATCAACAGCTGGGGCCCCAGGTCCTGGAGTGACGTGACTGTATCCATTTTTGAGCTATCTTCTGTACAAGTTTCATTACATTTCAGAGGAAGCCCCTTCCTTCTCAAAATGGAAGAGGGATCATCAGTGCTTGCTTCTCCTGACATGAGCGGGAAGCTCTGTTTTTCCAAGGAGGCAGTTATAAGACGCTTTGGCTGATAGAGTCAGAGATGAGATGATGTGATTTACCACTAACAACTGAAATTTAATTAGTCTGAAAAATTGATCCAGTAGCAGGATGATCCAGCACTTTTAGGCTTTGATCAAAGCAGARAGAGGCTTAATCTGTCTTCCCAGCTGAAGGAGAGGGGTGAACACATGATGATGAGGAGGAGGACAAGGAGGAGAAGAGCTGCTGGGGAGTAGGAGCCATTTTTGGGAGAGCCTGGGAGGCAGGGGAGAGCGCTCAAGGTCCTTGACAGGCGAGGAGCGAGGTGAAGCAGTGGGAGTCTGCGAGGTTGGTCCTGGCTCCCCGGGGAATTTCAGCAGTGAGGCTTGTGAGGGATGGCGGGCCTGGAGGAAGGGCRGTAGAAGAATAACAGCAATGTACAGGAAAGGCAGCCCGGAGGAAAGACCAGAAGGATTTTTTTTTTCAGTTTTTCTGGACTGACAAGATTAACTTTGCCTCAGGAAAAGACCTGATCAGCCTGAGGACTTGCTGTCTGAAGTGGACACATCCCAAAATGGGAGCTGTGACACAAAGTGCCAGCTGTGGTACCCTGTGTGAGGGGACGCCCAGCATGGGCCTGGGGCCAGGCTGGGTAAGTCCCAGCTATGCAGTTTCATGTAAAAATCCTATTTTTAAGCCCCTGAGTGTGACAGCAAGGAGTGAGGGCCCTGTGCTGGCAGCTGCCAGGTCAGCAGCGTGGAGATGCAGGTGACAGCTGCCTTCACTCCCTTAGAATCACAGAATGGTTTGGGTTGGAAGGGACCTTCAAAGATCAGCTAGTTCAACCCCCCTGCCACAGACAGGAACATCTATCACTAGATCAGGTTGCTCAAAGCCCTGTCCAACCTGACCTTGAACACTTCAATGATGGGGAAGTGCCCTTGCTCTGCTCAGACGAGCTTTCTGTGCCCAGAGGGCACATGGGTCACAACAAACCATCCTGCTTCAAAAAAGGGGCTGACATCCATCTGCTCACTGCTGGTAAGCTTTTTTCATGTGTAGCTACATCAAAATTCTCCCCATAGGTGCCCAAATGAGCCGGATAGATGGACCAGGTAGTTATTCTGCAGCTGTCAAGTATGGCTTTGCCTTCACCTCGTGGAGTGTTTCACAACTCCACGACAGCAGCTACAGCCCCGCTCCCTTCCTTTCTGTCTGACTTTGGAAGAACTGCAGTGATGCCTCTGAGCTCCACAACATCTAGAAATCCTTCAGTGACCAGAAATAACATGTTACTTCCCTGTTTCACCTGAACCATTTGCTAGGGGTGGACCTTCTAAAAGGCAAGTGAAGGTAAGAAGGCAAGAAAGGTTACTTTGCTGGGTAAAAAACCAGCTGGATGGCCGGGCCCAAAGACTTGTGGTGAATGCAGTTAAATCCAGTTGGCGGCCGGTCACAAGTGGTGTTCCCCAGGGTTCAGTATTGGGGCCAGTTCTGTTTAATGTCTTTATCAATGATCTGGATGAAGGGATCAAATGCACCCTCAGTCAGTTTGCAGGCCACATCAAGCTGGGCAGGAGTGTTGATCTGCTCGAGGGTAGGAAGGCTCTGCAGAGGAATCTGAACAGGCTGGATCGATGGGCTGAGGCCAACTGTATGAGATTCAACAAGGCCAAGTGCCGGGTCCTGCACTTGGGTCACAACAACCCCATGCAACGCTACAGGCTGGGGGAAGAGTGGCTGGAAAGCTGCCTGGCGGGTGTTGGTCGACAGCCGGCTGAATATGAGCCGGCAGTGTGCCCAGGTGGCCAAGAAGGCCAACAGCATCCTGGCCTGTATCAGAAATAGTGTGGCCAGCAGGAGTAGGGAAGTGATCGTGCCCCTGTACTCGGCACTGGTGAGGCCGCACCTCGAATACTGTGTTCCGTTTTGGGCCCCTCACTACAAGAAGGACATTGAGGTGCTGGAGCGTGTCCAGAGCAGGGCAACGAAGCTGGTGAAGGGTCTGGAGAGCAAGTCTTCTGAGGAGCGGCTGAGGGAACTGGGACTGTTTAGCCTGGAGAAGAGGAGGCTGAGGGGAGACCTTATCGCACTCTACAACTACCTGAAAGGAGGTTGTAGCGAGGTGGTGTCAATCTCTTCTCCCAGGTAACAAGTGACAGGACAAGAGGAAACTGCCTCAAGTTGCGCCAGGGGAGGTTTAGATTGGCTATTAGGAAAAATGTCTTCACTGAAAGGGTTGTCAAATATTGGAACAGGCTGCCCAGGGAAGTGGTTGAGTCGCCATCCCTGGAGGTATTTAAAAGACATGTAGATGTGGTGCCTAGGGACATGGTTTAGTGGTGGACTTGGCAGTGTTAGGTTTATGGTTGGACTCGATGATCTTAAAGGTCTTTTCCAACCTAAATGATTCTATGATTCTATGATCAGGAAGGTCAGTGATGTCTTACGTGTGCCCAAGTTCCTTACTGGTACTTATAAATAAAGTGCATGCTCTCACATTACAAGCCTGTGATGCCCAGTCCAAAAATCAGTGTGGATTTTATTTCTGTGCTCRCTTTGCTCTAAGAGCAGGTGGTGTTGAAGCTGTCAGAGTGATGGAGGAAGAAAGCTGGAGGGAGCTGGGCTGTCCTCCCTTGCTACACATAATTAAAGAGAACAAATATTTGTCATTAGCTTGTGACTCTTCCAACCTGCATACGAGGAAGATTCATACTACTCAAAGAACTGTGTAATTAAGTGCTACTAATCCTCCAAACTCCCACTGTAGTAGGATCACGTTAGTTTTAGGGAGAGATGTGTCATGTCAGATTCTGTTCCCACAAGTACCTTATGAAATAAGTTGCAAAGTATGGGATATGACTTGCAAGAAGAATCAAAGGAACCCAAATCTTCCAGATCTAAACATGGAAGAAGGAACACAGCCTGCTCTGCTGCCTGAGGAAAGCACCGTGCTCTCCTAGCTAAGGGAAGCCAAACTCAAATGGAGCCAACTTCTGCCCCTGCCCACTGGTGCAACGGGAGTAAGCCTTTCAGCATCAGGAGAAGTGATGCAGGCTTCAAATAACCGTCCCTAATCCTCCCACTGCCTCTGTGCAAGTGCACAGATTTGTCTGCCTCAGGGTATCTCCAAGACATCGGTAGAGGAGATAACCCGCGCTCCCACCTTCAAAATGATGACACTGGGTGAAGCTTACACCCACCTTGCAATGGAATCAAAACTCTGCTGCAGAATATGCCCATGGGAGTACACCCACATTAGCACTGTGGGTTTGACCAGTGCTGTTAGGCAGAAGAAACACTGGAGGGAGAGCGGGGATGGCTGAATACAATGTTTGGTCAGTCTGTGATGATATTTAACTAACCTCCGTAAGCTTCAGGGATTTGTGCTTTCCTTCTCCCTTTTCTTATAGGAGGCAGGGTGAGAGGAAGGATAATTTTCCTGGTTTATTTCTAACCAGAAGATGAAAGGGTGTGTGTAGGCCACTCCATGACCACTGGCACTAGGCATGAACTGAGGCCCTGAGAAGCTGTTGGCTGAATTTGCTCAGCTTCATGCTGCTCCTGCCATGGCTCAGTGCAAGAAAAGCACAGCCAGGTGGCTTAGGGATTTCCTTTTGGTGTCAACCCTTCGCCGTAGGCAGGTAATGCTGAAGCTCCTGAAGTCCAAGGCTGTTCTCAAGCTCCTGCCTGTGCCCACGACCTTCAAACAGCAGAGAGACAACCTCTTCCAGGACAGATTTGGCAAGGGCAGAAAACTTCCAGCAGTGGCTGCAGGCAGGACGGAGGTGCGCAACTGATGCCAGGTGTCTGTGAAAGCTGCCTGCAAAACTTGCACACTCTGTTTCTTCTTTTTTTCCCACAGGTGGATTTGTCTTGCTCTCTGTGGGATTCAGAAACAAGCGCTGAGTTTTTCCTTTCGGTGGAAAGGCTTCCTGCGGGGAAGGCAAGGCAGCTCTGCCTGTTGAGTGGGCGACTAAGAGCAGAGCCATGGGCATAATCTTCTCAAGGGGCTCTCCACTGCCCAAGAGGGCATGACCCGAGTCCTTGACATGCTGCTTTCAGATAAACCCTGCTGAGAGGTGGCTCAGGCAGAGTTTCTGCCTTAAAATATGCAAAAATTATAAAGGGAAGCTGAGAAGGGCTGTAGCTCTGGAAGGGCTTTTGGCTGGGGTATGTCCCTGGTTCTGGTGAGCGTCGGGTCTGTGGAGAGGACATGTCTGTGCCAGCCTTTAGCACGCTGAGCTGGATCAGATGTGGTTCAGCATCTCTCAGCACAGCAGCTTGCCATGGCGAACAGTTAATAGCCTACATACGACTGCTGGTGGGAAGGTGAGGGATGTGACATCCTGGGGGATGCACAGCCACCAGGCACTGCTGGATGGGCCCTTTGTGGGTCTGTCTTCCCCCTCTGCCACGTCCTACCTACTACAAACTTGCCTGATTTCAGATACTGGTCTTCAAGGAAGGTTTTCAGACTCCCTCCGTTGTAAAATGAGAGAAATGTGCACTCCTGGGTTATAGGTCACTTCATCCTAGCGCAGGTCAGCTGGCTCACAGCACAGAAATTGCTCTTGGCTCCAGTGACGAGAGATACCAGCACCTGCACTAGTCATCCAGGCAGAGCGGGGTAAAGCAAAGTGATGTTACTTCATCAGTGCTGGGTTTTTGCAGCTGCCAGTGTGCGTGTGGACTGCAACTCCCCTTTCAACTGCACCGTAAGTGCTCAGCCTCCTCCATCGCGGTGGCATGATGAGCAATCCTTTGAGGCCTTTTCACCTGTGCTTTGTGGTGAGGGGCTTTGAGACAGATAAAATTCTCATTTCTTCAAGTTTAATCTACCTCTGGAGACAAGGGCTCAGAGAGAGAGGGAAATGGTACCTCCTTGCCTTAGGGAAGAGCTGGCCAAAACCACCTGCAGTGAGGAGCAGAAGAAAGAGGGGGAGGCTTGAGGAAACTTTGCAGAAAGGATTTTGAGCCTGACAGAGACCAGATGAGGCCAGCACTTGGCTGGAGAAGCTGAAAAGCTGTGGGGGACGAGGTGGGATATAAGCAGGTATTGACACTGTGGTTTTATGCTGACTGAACAGACTGCAACGAGGGGTGCCATGCACGTGTCTGAAAACAATTAGAGACCTGCAGAAAATGAAATGGAGGCAGTCGCCAGGATCTTCTCTGAAAACTTCCTCAACATGCTGGGATTGTCAGTGCTAAATCAGCATCTGTAAAGTCTAAGCTAGAGGTGGCCAGGTTTAGCCCCACACTCCCTCTGGCTTTACTGGTGAACTGAAAGAGCCACCACGCCCTGGGTCCTACCTACTGCCTGCTGCTATTGCAGACCGTGAAATATGGGAGTAGAGGTCATGGACAACACCCTATAGGGCTAGTTTTGCCTAGAAAACATCCATTTTCTATGCCGAGCAGACCAAAGCATCAGGCATAAATCTCCACTATCCAAAGTCACCTACAAATGGCTGCACATGGTGATGTCACAGCCTCTCACCACGAGCCCGGTGCACGTGTAGGCTGTACCTCATCAACAGGGCATCGCTGGGACCTGCCGAAGACTGAGCAGATTGCAAAGTGTCGGTAAGGGGCAGGGCAGGGCAGCGGAGCCAGGGACAGACGCTCACCTTCTGCTCCCCTGGTGCCTGGCAGGGTCCCTTGGCGCGCTCCTCCTCACCGTGCCCTTGCCGTCCTGCCAGCCTGTCCCTGTGCCTGTGAGCAGGCTCTCTGGCACAGAAGCTGTTTTCTTTGCTGTCGAGACCTGCTCTCACTTGAATTATTTTAGCACTGCTGAAATAAAAATAAAATAATTGGGATGGTTGACTTATTCTTTTCAGTTTTATTTCAGCCCTGACACAAGTTGGCTGAGTTTCAATGAACTGATTTATACTAAATACTGCTCTGCCATATCCACAGCTTATCTTTATCTATAAAAATGAAAATAACTGTCAGCAGCAGGTTCAAGCCAGCTCATACAGGAGCTGCTGGAAGGAGCTGTGTGTGTGTTGTCCTCCAGGGTCAGGACTTTGGACTGGATTGCAGGTGAGCGTATTTGCTGTGCCCAGGGCCTCTTCCCTGGGGCTGTCTCAGTGACTCAGCTTGTCAGTACGGCACGGGCACTGTTTCAGCTCAGGGTTCAAAACGCAGATGATATCACACCCATTTCTGTAAGGACAAGGTGCTACCATCTTAGGTTGTGTGACTCAGCACCCTGGGGGAGCTGTCTTAGCTGGCTGGCTCGAAGGAGAGAACTGAGTCTCAGAAGATGAAAAAGGACTTTTTCCACCTTGTTAAAAATAAGTTCAATTCTTAGTGAAATCTCACTTAATTAGAACCTGAGAATCTAAGTAGGATCTCATACTGGAGCTTACTGAGCACAGCGACTGGGCCTCTAGCAAGACACGCAGGATATAACATGTGGTATGGTTTAGACTTTGCACATCCACATCTTAAATCTCGATTGTGAGTGCCCAGTGACAGAGCCAGGGAGATGCCAGCGCAGGAGAACGGCAGCCCTGCACAGCGAAACACAACCTGACACGTGCTGTGCCGTGAAATCCCACAAGTGATCAGAGATGTCAGCTCAACTACATGTCTTCTGATAAATCTTTTATAACACCTGGTCAAACCTTATACCTGGCTGACTCTAGGGGACTGAGAAGACTGTCTGATATGGCTTCTACCTCTTCTGGGTCATCACTTGACAAGTGCAGGAATGTGACATAACCAAGATATGGAGAGGACACTATTTTCAGTGCTGAAATAATACCAAGGATTTCACTGTTAAACTGCCCTCAGGGACAGGCAAAAGACCTTTTATGAAGGTTGATAACAACAACAACAGATGCTGCTATTACTAGTGCTCGGATCTTCAGACCCAGCTACGAAGACGACTTCTGTTTTGAAGCTAGAATGAGAAGCGGAGGTTGGATTTCCACCTGTGTGCAGGCACTTAGCTGTGTTAAAGAGATGTGTGGGAGATTTAAGTAATAATACTGTTGTGCCTAATTTCCAAGGAGTCCTCACCCTTGGCCCCCTCCTAAACTGACCCCTTGTCCAAAAATATTAGAAAGTGAAAGTGCACCTGATGCTGAGCCTGGAGGAGATGGCACTCACTGGGGAATGGACTCCTGCTCCAAGTCACACGCGCTTTTCTCATTAATCATTTAAGGGATAAAACCAAACAGTGTCTAGGGTACTGATCTGTTACCCTTTACTTCAGAAACACTTGCTTCTTCCTTCATGTATTTCCCCTGATTTCTTTTTTCCAAATAGCGGCCCAGCCTCGGCAGGAGGGGTAGAAAGGCATGCCCCAGGTTAGGAACAGGAGTAATTGCAGGGCTAGGGGTTGTGAGCTGGGAAGCAGGTGGCTACAGCCAGCAGTTCCTGTGCTCCTCCTAACAGCTAGGGATCTTCTTTCAAGCCCCCTTTCCCACTCATCCAATCAGAGGGAGGAAAGAAATCTGGGCACTTCTTTTTCCTGAGCTATAGCATTAAATGAGCAAGCAGTGTCTCCGTGCTCTTGCTTTTCCTAAGACAGCTTGCTAGAGAGAAACTGGAAGAACGTCAGGGTTAAGTATCAGTACAAAGTTGTTCAGCCTTGTATAGGCACAGATGCTTTGGCATCTTTGTGCCCAGAAGCAAAACTGCAGGTATTTAGGTTGACTTCACATTTTTCCAGGTCACTTCCAGAGCTGTTGCCCACTCAGGCCTTGGCAGGTGTGTAGCTGGGTGTTAGGGTTAATCACAGCCAGGCTAAGCTCTGAGATTCTGAAGAAAACATGAAAAATGTGATCCAAATGGTAAATTACAAACAAAAAAAAAGAGGGAAAACTTCCAAAAATTGAGTATTGCTTTCTGAACAGTCTGAACTGACTCTTCATCCATATAAATAGGGAAGTTACAGCACAAATTTCTGTTCTGCCTCTGCCTAGTGGAGGCTCCTTGCCAGGGCTGACAGGTATGGGCTGGTTTTGCGGATGCTGCAAGCCCCACTGCGGCTGGCAGGGTGGGATAAGACTTGTTCCTGCTGTTTCTTTGTATCTAATGTAACTTTGCAATAAAGCGGAGAGCTCCTGTTGCTTGCAAACTTGCATCTATTTAGTCTTTTGTTATTAAAATTCCTCTTGCCATCTATGCACTTCTAATCCCTTTGAAATATGGCTGATCTCTTGGTTGCTGTGATACCCTTTGGCTTGGAGGACCTCCTGTTCATTCTTCATGACGTGCAGCTGCTTGCATCAAACTTTCTTCTGCTGCTGTTCAGTGTTATTCAGTATCCTGCCCTACAAACGCAGAATATCACAAGCGGTGATTAGCTTATGCTAGGGAAGATGCTGGCTCTGAGAGAGAGATGGTGCATGCGGTGTTCCATGATTCCTAAGAGCTCTGTCTTTTCCATTTTAAGATACCTAAATGCCAGAAACAGCATTACTGGCATATGCTCAAGGAATTGACAGAATCAGGGGTTTGCAAGAACTTTTGTCCCCTTGTATTTAAAACCTGAGAAGAGGCGTGATGAGAAGAGGAGCGAGATGCCTGCTGCTGAGCTATAAAGGCTTCTTTGTGCTGAATCATCTGGGCTAAAAAGAGCTCTGGCTCTCTCCTGCTAAGTGGCCAGGGGCTGCTGGTGGACCCCACGGAGACAGCTTTTGTTAGCCGAGATCAGCTGCGGCAAGAGGTGTCTGGGTCCTCTTGCCATAACGCCAGCTGCAAAAGGGGTGGGGGCATAAATTTGTGTTTTCTTACATTGCTCTCCCACTGAGTTTTCCACTTAAAGCTGCAGTTTGGGCCAGAGTGCAAGTCAGTWTGGGAGCGGTATGGGCTTAACGTGAGTTCACGCAGATGTGACCTTACAGATGTGGCATTGCAGGGAGTTTGTGAGAAGAGAGGGGAGGATGCTGCATCTCTAAAGTCAGCACTCGGATGTGACATTTTATTACCTCGATGACAGGAGGAAGTAGCAGTGGGATAAACGCTCATCCCAACAAAGTAACCTCTCAATGAAAGCAACCGTCTACCAGCAGCCCCTGCCGTCACAGGCTTCCCACTTTGCTAGAACTGAGCCATGCCTCAGAAAGCTTCCTGCAAGGGCAGGTTTTATTGAGACGGAGCAGTTCAATAGCCTGTTTCCATCAGTGCCCGCAAGACCAGGCTTCCTGGGAACCCTTGAATACCGCAGCACTCCAAAGAAACAGAAAGCCTACGGAAAGAAGATGGTAAATGGCAATAGGAGCCTCAAATTTCCTTCATTTTAGTGAAACTGGATGTGGTGCACTTATGTTCCCTCCTTTTGTTGGTCTTCCCAGACAGTCTCAGATGAAGAGGGGAGACTGAGTGCTTATACTGACAGCACTCATGGCTCTCCTGTCTGTAGCTATGTTTTTCAGAGGCAGCCCGGTATTCACCAGGACGTGTCCTAGCCCGTGGGGCAGGTTAGATCAGAAGCATCTCCTGGTTTATTTAAAAAGTTGTGCTGGACACTTTCTCCAGTGTTGGCGAATACAGATGTACTTTGTATAAAGAAAGCTCTCCCACACCTGCACAGGAGGAGGTTCAATAGGCAACAAATTGGAGAGGTGCACAGAAGCTGGATGTACACGAATAATCAATGAGCAGCCACAACATAGCAAACTCAATGCAAGTTCCTATAGGAGGGTCCCTATAGGGCAAGTCCTTATAGGCAGGTGATTTATTTTAAAGCAGTACTGATTTGGCTCACTCACGTTCATATTCTCATACCCACGTGCTCTCCAGGTGGGTGTACCCGAGCTGTCTGACCAGCATGCAGATACCAGGATGCGTGTGTCCATCTTCGCAATGACTTTGAGGACGAGGGATGGTGCCATCATGTCCTCATCAAATTTCCTGGGTTCCCCTTAGATTGGTGACCATGTGCTGTCTCTGGATGTGCCTTTTGTACCCTTTAGGTGCTGGCAGCAACTACACTGTCCATCCTTCTCCCCATCTGGGAGTTATCAGGATTTACTCCCTGCCCTTTTTTTCCTGACTGTGTTCCGAGCATCTGCACGCAGTGTGTGCTGGCGTCTTGGTGGGCTCCTCATCGAGGTCCCATCAGCACCTGCCACTCCTGCAGCATTCACTTATAGTCTCCTGCCTTTGGTCCCTTCTGGTGCCTCACACCCAGCCATTGCCATTCCTTCCCCATTCTTACCAATTTTCCCATTTCTATTACTATCACAATCTTCTTCTGTCTTTTGAAGACAGTTAAATCTGTAAGAAATTTTTTCTGAATGAATTCTGTAAGAAATTCTGTAAGAGATTTTTTTGTGGGGGGAATTAGCATTAGGGACATTAAAAGGCAAGAAATTGTGTATAATTTTTTTTTTAATCAACTGCTTCAAGGGAGAAAATGAGAAATGTTTTTGAGAACAGCTTTCCTTTATATGAGAAAGCAGAAGCTCCGTTCCTCTCTCTTTCTCACACCATCTGTGTTTATTAACTCTAACTATTTTAGAAACAAAACATCTCTTACATCTTTCATGTAAGCCAGGCTAAGACAATCCACATAACCATCAAGGCAAGTGCAGGAGCCATGTAGGAAAGGAAGATAAAAAGCTTTCTTTTATGCTTTCTTCTAAGCATCAGAGGCCTAAGAAAACTGCCTGAAACCCTCCACAGTTCATGGGTAGTACAATACAGACGTTACATGAATTTATGCAGACAACCTGGATCAGCCCTTTGGTGCATCCAACCCACAATCTTGTTTCCAGTGGTGGCCATGAGAGAACAGGCAAGGAAGACTGTAGGAATAGGGCAGATACATATAGTGACGTCCTCCTCCTATTCTCCCAGCCTCTAACCATTTTCAACACAGTTTATATGCATTTAGCAACTCTCAATGGATTTCGCTTCCATTAATTTGTTCTTGAACCAAACTGTAACATCTCCAACATCCGTTGGCAAAGGGCTCAATAGGTGGGCTGCTTGTTGCATGAAGTGCTGCTCCTTTTTACTTATTTTAAACCTCGTTCTCTCATAGTTTCTTTTGATGCTCCTGAGTTCTTGTATCTAATTCCACCAACAGCCTTAGCCATGTGGCACCTAATTCCAGCTAATGGTCTTTGAATAACCAGTCAATAATAACTAAATAGTAACTGAATAACTGAAAAAAAATTAGTTATCATCTCCCAACATCCTGAAGGAGCATGACCATAGGTTATGCTCTACCTTTTGTAACCTGGTTTGGGTCTTCCCGAGGCTCAGGTGTCAGCTCTGTTATGAATATGCATTGTGGGTGCTGCTCTGCAAAGGGGTATCAAAATGGAAATCAGCATTAGAAGTAGCATAATTTATTTCTTTGGAAAGAAAAAAGAAAGGATCAGTTAGTTATAAGGGTTTCTTTTTCTCCAAATACTGCTTTTCCCCAATTATGTTAAGCTAATGAGTCTTTCTTTAAAGAGACTCTAAATCTTTTTAGCTTTGATTTCTGTTATATCTGAAGTCTTAGCTTGTTTCTCCAGCACACAGCGTCTAGCATGGCACATGCATTTCCCACTCTGGTGAGTGCATTATGATGCTGATGTCCAGCAGGTAAGTGTTTCACCTGAGTATATTTACCAATCATTCTTTAAAAGGAAGATCTTTTTCTTCCTGAGGTTTTCAGATGCTACATCTTATTCCATGCTTGTTGCCGATAAACTTCTTATAGTCCAAGGAAAGATGTTTCTAGTGGCAGCAATCGTTAATTCAGATAAACAGAAATTCTGAACATGCATAAAGCACTTTTCCAGGCACTGAATCTCACCGTGCTTCAGTCTGTGCAAGTCAGAAGTGTTGCCCCTTGGCGGGGGTTAAATGATGGGTGCCAGGCAGAGTGCACCCCAAGCAGGAGTGTGGCAAGGACAGGTTGCAGGCTCAGCTCTGCCCGGGGCGAGCTTGCTGGAAGCGCTTGAAAACACACACATGCTCATGTTGCACCCATGTTTAGGGTGACTGACACCCCTGCAAGGACGCACGGCAGCAGCCCCTGACATCCCCTCAGTGGTGAGGCCATTCTGGTTTTTGACGGCCCCTCTGCCAGGACCAGCCAGGCTCCATCTCTGCTGGGAGGGTGGCTGCTCTCACCTAGGTCTGGAGGAAATGTGATGGAGAAAGAGAAATGTAGGGTTTGGGGGGGCCCCAGTGATACGGCAGAAGCAAAGACATCCTGACAGCTGGGTCTCAGCTGACTTTCAACAGGTTGGCATTTACATTTTATTTATACATTTAACAGAAAACAGGTAATTAGCTGTAAGATAGGTCATAAAACAGCAGTAATATAACATAGATCATACTTGATGTAACACTGTCAGAAAAACTGTGTACATAAGCCCACAAGATACCATGCATGGAGGGTAAGCACAAGAGATTGCTCCCCAGGTGCTGGTCCCGGGGAACTCCCGAAATTCTGGCAGCGAGTGATTTTTATGGTTTAGTTCACATTCTTCCTTTCCCTGTAAACAATTTGGTCTGGATGTAAACCGTCAGGAAATGCTATGATGGGACAAACGCTCAGGGCTGTGCAGAGGCCATGCCAAGCTTGACTCCAGGGGTGGCCAGGACTTGGGGCTACCTCCACACGGCTGCCTGTCGCCAGGGCAGAAGGGCACACAGCCACGTGGCTCCTCTGGGCAGGGCTCTGCAGCGGCCTCAGCTCAGGCATCCCTTCCTAGGACACGCAGCAGCATCCAGGACAGCCACTCATCCTTCACACTTGTTTTTACTCGTTTTCCCTGTGCTCGACTAAAGACCTGTCTGTCCTGAGCAGGAGCAAACCTCCATGCACATGGCCACTCAGTCTGTAGGCTGAGGTCTGCCGTGAAGGGGGGGTGGACTTTAAGCCCTTCTAGGGAAGCAGGGTGAAAAATCAGGAGTAGATCTATAGCAGATAATTTTATCTCTTAAATTGTACATGAAAAAAGTAACTCAGTGCAGTGACCTCCATGGGGTAACTATGAGGTTAATATCAAGGCTGTATTACTCTTTTTCAGCTTCCTTTTCCAACTTTCAATCTGCAGTTGATTTTTTTTTTTAATTGGCAAAACACAGGAATGTCCCAGAGATGCTTCTGGGATTGCAGCAGGAATCAGGTAGGGACAGTGGGGCTCGGTATATTATCTTCATTTTAAAAATGTTTTATCAATTCCAGAGCTGAAAATACCTATTTTTTAAAAGCACAGGTCCTGAAGTGCAGAACCCCTTTTCTGCAGCAAATCCTCTTACCAGGGAACTGTGGAATATGCCACACCTCAGTTGACTGAGTGGACAATCGATGCTTGAACTTTTAGTCCATTTTCTATTGCCTCTATTTTTAAGGCTCAGTCTAGCTCATCACAGACAAAATAATCCCCATTAAACTGCTGAGTGTGTGCCTATACAGTAGCAGGCAGCTGCAGGAAGGGCATGCTCTTTGCCTGCTGAACAAGGAGCCTCCAACCGCTATGGTTTGGTGGCTGAATGGGAGCAGAGTCCTTTTCCCAATCCGCTCGCTTTCCCTTGTCTAACACTTGAGTCCTCTGGGATCTGCAGAAATGGGATGTGTCCGATTTCCAGCGTCAGGACTGTCAGAGAAACTGCTTGTGGGACACCGCAAGGGTAACACCTGTGGTGGTGTATTTAAAAGCCACCTCTCTTCTGCTAACTGGACCATTGCAGGAGACATGGATTTCCTTTCTTCATTTCTCCTTTGACACTAAGGCTATTAATTTCCTGACTGCTTTCTGTGGCAGTCCTAGCTTATGCCAGTCTTGCCTTTTCTGGATCAGCCCTTCCCTTGGCTGGCCCAAGTGTCTGTAGGACAGTGACAGATCAGAGCAGCCACTAGAACTAGTTTAAAATGAAGCTTGCAAGAAAAGAAAAAAAAAAAAGTTCATTTTAACCTCGATCAGTTCCTCAACCCTGTGCTCCACATTGTCAGGGGCAAGTAAAAAAGTGATACCATGGGAGAGTGAAGAGCAAACGATGTGTGAAACGACAGCCTAAACTATAAATGGACGGAGATGACCAGTCTCAGTCACCCAGCTTTAGACAATATAAAAATCCTCTTTAAGTCTTCAAGTATTTTTATAGCCTTAAATCACCGTTTCTCCTCTCTCTGAAACAATCTCCAAAAATGGAGAGTTGCAACAGTGGCAGAAGAAAATGAGACCAGTTCTGTGAGCATGTGTATGGGGCCAGCGGCTCTCATCCAAGCGCCCAGCCTTGTCCCCGGCTCCCCGAGCTGCCCAGGAGACCCTGGAGGGACACCACCTCATTTTATTTTCCTGACTTCTTGCAGCCTGCGGCGACTGGAGCAGGACGCTGCTCTGCTCGAAAGAATGAGGATTTAGAGGCTGTGCCAGGTAACCCTGKGAGATGTGTGTCCTGGCTCGCACACACTGCTTGAACTGGAGCGGATTTATTCCACTCTGAATTCCTACCTTCAAGAGGACTCCCCAGGGGGATGAATCCTGACCTGCAGCTCATAGGGACGGGAGGAGAAAGCTCCAGTGCTGCCAGCCAGCCCTTCACTCCCTATATTCCCCTTCTGCATCATCTGCTGATTTCTGGTGAGAGAGGGGCCAAGGATGGTGGCTCCAGGCCCACTGCAGGTACATTTTCATCTTTGGTATCTGATTTTGACTATTTGATTGGAAAACAAGAGGAAGTGCTAAGCTGTGACCTCCAAAGTGTCCTGGCCAAGTAGTCCAGGTTACCAATGCTACTGAGTGCAGGTACGGCTGCTGGGAGCTGCTCGTTGTCGGCGCTGACACCTGGGGACCTGGCTTTTGCTCCTTCCGAAAGTTATCACTAGGGATTCCTGCTGGCATTACAGTATGAAACGTGGCTGGAGCG
The DNA here is from genome assembly GCA_035582835.1 of Phoebastria nigripes. Taxonomy (NCBI): domain Eukaryota; kingdom Metazoa; phylum Chordata; class Aves; order Procellariiformes; family Diomedeidae; genus Phoebastria; species Phoebastria nigripes. The sequence goes on along the minus strand of JAYKAV010001456.1, from coordinate 606,460 downwards.
TGCCATCACAGAGCAAAGTATGGGAGGAAAGCCCCTTTTCGGGTGTGGGGTGTTCAAACTCCAAGCTGCAGCAGGGGGATGGGAGCAGCCCATAAGCAACTCAACCTTCGCTCTTGCATGGAGACCACGTGGGACCCCATGCTGCTCCCGGGTTTCTGAGGTGCTCTTGGTTGAGCCAGTCTACGCGGTCCTTTTCTCAGACCAACTGGAAAATGACTGCCACACTGTTATAAAAACAAGAAATAAGTGAATCTTCTGGAGCTGCGAAGTCCTACAGCTCCAAAAGCAACATAAATTTTCAAGGGTTCCCATCACTCTCAAAGTGTAAAGGAACAGGATAGAGATAAATGTAGGGGAAAGTGAGAGGTGTACTGCAAGGTTGTTATTTTGGGGTATGAATTTACCTTTTCATTAAAAACAAGGTCTTGGAGTTTGGGGAGAACCTGCACTTAGTTCTGGATCCTGTGTCTTTGCTGCCCTTTTTATTTACAGAATACACTGCAGAAAGCAGTTATTATTTTAAAGACATGAATATTTGTTATGAGTGCTACTGCCTACCAGAGATTTTGGTATTTTTTTTAAATGTTGGCTAATTTTGTGTTTTGAGTAGGAAGCTTCAACTTCACACCAATTCTCACATGCTCTTCTTCTGCTATCCAGCAGTTTGGGCAAGATAAACCTGCAACCGAGATGTCCCTCCACTAATCGCTATGGCTTTTATCAGGATTTTATTATTGCTCACTTTACTGTGGACTTTGAGAAGACGTGGGTAGTATCTGAAATAGTTTAAAATTATTTAATCTTTAAAATATCACTGGGATGCAGGCAGGTGTCCCTATATATCCACCCAGCCCTGGTTTTTGATTTTGCTTTCTAACTGGTGAATAAAGCAGGTGAGCTGCCCGCAGTGATCTCTGCAGGGAGCCTGCCTCTCCCCTGGACTGTGCTAACCACTCCTGCTCCCGCTCTGGATGCCCTCCCAAATCCTCAGTCCCCTCCCGACACCTCTGTGCTGTTCGTTCTGCACCACCCCAGTGCTCGCAGGAGAGGGGACCCCCTTGGGCACTACCCTGTCTCGCCCACGCTTACAGCGGAAGGGAGTGCCCAGGCAGCGTCGAGGGAGAAAAAGTCTCTGAAAAGCAGCAGAATTAGCAATGTCTTGCATATCAAAGCAAGTCCTAAAGCAGGCAAAGCAGCAGCCAGGGAAGGTAGCAACCCAGCCCCAACATCCCCCCTGGTCCGTCCATCCACCTTGGCACAAGGTGGGAGGCAGCGGGCAGCTCCGGCGCCAGCACCCTCAGCCTGCTCAATGGCTCATCCATCAGGAGCGACGAGGAGGAACAGTGCTTGGTATCATCCTGGGCATCTGCCTGCCTGCCAGGCTTGCTCTTTAAAACAGGCTGTCAAGCACAGATAGCTGTTGAACCAATATGGACTTCATTCTACAGTCTGTGCCTGGTAGCTGTCGATGCCACTTCTGCTAGCACGGGGTGGGCTGTGCCGCTGTACACCAGGATGGATCCAGGCTACAAGGGAGAGGATACCGGTGCTGACTCCTCAGTGCCCGACTCAGATGACTGTGAGAAAGCAGCCAAACAGGAAGACTTCAGAGATGGCGTCTCTGCATTGCCGCTGCTAGTCTCCCCTGCCAGCGCCAAACATGCATGTTTGCCAAGCACAGAGGAGAGTTTGGATATACTGCAGTCGGTCAGTCCTTCGGATGAGATGTGAAAGCAGAAGCCTCCTTCACCAGTGCCGCAGAACCTGTCGCACGTCCCGAACAGACTATGAAAATCAGCYGACATCCAGATCACTGTCTCCTCTTCCACCAGACGGCTTCTCATGCCCATCCCAAGGCTGTAAATTGCTGTGGATAATAGCTGTGACGTTTATCCGGACCGTGGCTGCCTACCTGTGCTTGCGCGGAGGGTCCGGTGCTCGATGGTCCCGTTGGAGAGGTGGCGTCCAGCTACTTGGAGCTCGTGTACTTGGTGACGGCCTTGGTGCCCTCCGAGACGGCGTGCTTGGCCAGTTCTCCCGGGAGCAGCAGGCGCACGGCCGTCTGAATCTCCCGAGAGGTGATAGTGGAGCGCTTGTTGTAATGGGCCAGGCGAGAGGCTTCTCCAGCGATGCGCTCAAAGATGTCGTTAACGAAGGAGTTCATGATGCCCATGGCCTTGGAGGAGATGCCGGTGTCGGGGTGGACCTGCTTCAGCACCTTGTAGACATAGATGGAGTAGCTTTCTTTCCTGCTCTTGTGTCGCTTCTTATCGCCCTTCTTCTGGGTCTTTGTCACAGCTTTCTTGGAGCCCTTTTTGGGGGCAGAGGTGGACTTCGCTGGCTCCGGCATCCTGAGAGCTCTTTCTCTGGGTCTTGGAGCTGCTTGGAAAGAACACCAAAAAATCAAATTCTTTTTTATTCTTCTACAGTATAGTTTTACTGAAAGATGAGAGAGTCTGAGTTGCAGACAAGCGACATCTCTGAATCTGAGGCAAACACCCCATGACCCCATGCAAGCATTTTTGAACTGCCAGTGAGAACTGCTCTGGTTTGTGTATGGTTTTTTGTTGTTTTCTGTTTAAATCCCCGTAACACCGGCCTTGTAAACATCGCTGAACCCAGGCCTAGTTGGCATCTACTTAGTAAATATGGGCTGGGGATGAACATGTTTCTGTGAAGAACATTGCCGTTCCAAAGAAAACACTAACTGCAGCATGGATTAAATTAAATCTTTCTGGAATGGGCTGGAGACTGTCGCAAGATAGCACTGAAGTCACCTTTCTAAGAGACTGGTCAAAATGATTTTATATGGTTATTACAATCTCCAATAGACCCTTTTTTTTCGCATGTAGGTAAAAGTTTGTTTTGAGAGTGCTTGCATTTCTGTGGCTATTGTTTTACACCATGTATTCTAGTGGAACATAAAAATTATATAGTTTTAAGCTAGCTAGCTGAGCTACTGGAATCTCTCTGTATTCACGTTAGCTAGCAAAAATACCAGGGAGTAGAAAAGCTCAGAGGAGGTGGCAGGAATCACCTGACAGCGAAACAGGAATGTGGATAGGAGGCAAAAATCAAAGTGCTTTTGGGCTACGTGTCAATGGAGAGAAGCTACATGGACTGAAATTGTTTCCTGCTATCTGATGCTTTTTGCTTTCAGGAGAGTAGGCCTCCGCTGGGCAGTTTACATCAAAGATGCCTGATCCTCTCTCCAAGTTTTTCTTCATTAGGCCACAACCTGCAGAGCCCTGACCTGCAGCTGACTGCTGTCATCCAGAAGTGCCATAACAACAAGGTAGTATGTAAACCCGTCATAAAACTGGGTGCCTCCCCTACGCTACAAATTTACATGTGTTTTACTACGTGCATCAAGGGAATAACTGTTGTAACTAAGCAGTTTTGTGTTTCAGAGGACACTTTGAGTACTCCCTTGAAAGACAAGGCTTCTCCAGGTTTTGCTGGAGGATCAGCTTCCAGCATCACCCCAGGGCTTGGGCTTTTACTGCTCTGTGCCTCCTTTGAAGATGACCTATGAATTACAGTCTGTTTGCCAAGACAGACTAGAAGAGAAAAAAGAGCTTCAGGGCTGATGGCACATGGGAAAATGGATAGAAGTAAACAGGAGAGAGAAATCTCGGATATAACATATGGTCTGCACACACAGAGCATCAGAGAGGGACCTAAATGGTGCCTGTGCTAAAGCGACRGCTGCGTGCTCAGCCCTGCCTCTCCTCCTTTGGAAGGAATGAGATGCCACCCTCCATCCTGGCCTGGTTTCTCCACTATTGTCCACATCTGCAATCAAAGCCAGACACAGCAGCTGTCTTGCAACCAAGTCTTTAAAAAGTTCCTGGTTGCTCCTTGTGGGAGCAGACACCTTCCACGCCGAGGCTGGATTTACATGCCCATGACTCGGTGGATACCAGCTCCTGCTTCCAAACTGTGCGAGAAACCTCCGCAGCTCCAAACCCTCGGTATGCGAGATGCTGCCTTCCACCTGCAGCAAGCACCAAGGCTGCTGCCGGCTGCTTTGCCCTACGAGGCACCAAGGTTGGGCTCCGGCGGCTGCATGGTCTGGCAGGTGATGGGCAAAGGGCAATGCTGAGCATTTCAAGTGGGGGTATGCCCAGCTGCAAGGGCAGGCTGGCACTGCTCGGGATGCTAGGGAGCAGGGAGGCAACATCTCCACCACAGCCCTCCAAAATGCCTGCCTGGCTAGAAGCGAAAGTTGGCACCAATGTCCTTAGCATTGAGTTTTTGCTCAAGCAAAGCAGTTTCTCCTTGTCATTAATGGCGAGTTTTGCCTTTGTGAGGCCCGAGACACCTGTTCAAGTTTCCTTTGCTTCATCTTGCAAAAAGAAGTATTTTGTCAGTCCAGAATGGGATATTGTCTAACTAGGTGGAAAAGGCCAGCATACAGGAAAACTTCATGTAACAGGCTGCAAGCACACCACTAACTCCTCCCTGCACCAGAACCTCAAACTGCTCATGACTAAGCATACAAATATTAAAAAAAATAACAGCACAACTGGGTAAATACATATAAATCCCTCTCAAATCCCTGGAATAACTAGCAATCTAACATCAGGTATGGAGGATAGGAAGAAAAAGAAAAGAAAAAACCATGCAGATGTATTGAAAGCTGTTGATGCTTTCTTCTATTGGCTTTGGTTTATGAACATCAGTACTTTTCCTAGTTTCAGGAAACCTGTAGTTGTAACATATATCACCTGGCAATCATAAAAGAACGTATTTTGCTGACTTTGAAGTTAAAGGAAAAGCAGTTTCATAGAAAGAGGAAGGGGATGGGCACATTGTGAGAGTAGTTYGCCTTCAGGTGAACTCACCCCCGGCAAAGCTTCACGGCCCAGTGAGCTGATCTAGATGGAAAACCACGGACAAAGACCATCCCCAGAGACATGCGGGATGCTCAGASAAAAGTGGACTCTAAGACTCGGCATGGCAAAACACTCAGTTCCAGCAGATGAAAAACAGTGTCWCAGAAATGCCAGAAATGTGCAGCTGGAAGGAGCCTCCAGAGCTCCAGGCTTTGCTTTGAGGGTACCCAGGTGTGCCCTCCTAGATCAATTTCTTACCTTTTCTTTAAAATCTCCAAAGACATGATTTCCACCGAACTAAACATGTGCATGTCTCTGCCACATCATCCCCTTTATTAATTTTTCCAGGCGTTCTTCCCAGTGGAGGCATTTGGAAGGGCAGGTACTGGACTGCCCCAAAAGACCTGGACACCCTTCAGAACTCTGACATCTGCCCCCTTAAATGCCACATTTTCTTCATCTGGTGAAACCATGATTTTTCTTCCTTTCTTCCTCTACTTGGGAAGCAATATTGGGAAAAGAAATCCCCTACCGCTCTTGTTTGCAGACTCGAAAATATGTCTTTTCAATGGAAAGGCATTCTTCCAAGAGAAGAAATAACTGTGCACTTGCTTCTTTTTCTCACGAGCTAATTTCCTGACTGAAAAACACCACAACTAGAAAATGTAAATTACTATTTCTTAGGCTTTTTAAAAAGTGTGTCCTTCTAAAATATGTATTAATTCTTAAATGCACTCGTACTGTGGCTTTTAAAAAATGAATACAGCGCCCAACAGGCACCAGAGTGATTTTTTATGTCTCCAGAAAAGGTCACAGCTACAGGACATCTCTGTCCATTTGACTGGCTAACGCTCTCGGGTAGTGCAGCCAGGATCTCGCTCTTCTCCCATGTATGGCTGCAATGAGGGAAGCAATGATGCTAAAGTTCACAGATCAGCACAAAAGCTTTAGTGTCCTTGCTTCCCTCCACCCATTTCTTTGCAGCCTACTATTTAACAGGTAAATAACACCTTCTTTGGGAACAGGTTGTCTTCCTTCCAGTTTATTTGGGCAGTGCCTAGCACAAAGAGCCTGACTGCATTTGCCAGGTGCTAAATAAATAGTGTTAATAATGGCCACCAGTATCACCAACCCTTCTGTCAACAGCGTAATGCATTCCACAGGCAGGTGCTGCTCTGGTATGAAGAAAAAAGTAGCAGGATTACTCCCAAACTGTCCACATGGAGAGTTTGTTGAGGGAAAACTAGGTGACGTTTAAAGAATGGGTGGTTTTGGATGAAAATAGTTGCACTTCTTTCTTTTTCCTTTAAATAAAGGAGAAAAACGGAAGAGGTTAATATTTAATTAGTTTTTGCGTTTGGAAGTGTTGCCATCATGACTGTCTTCTCTACTGTGAGGGTGACTGAGCACTGGCACAGGTTGCTCAGAGAAGTTGCAGGGTCTCCATCCTTGGAGATACTCAAACCCAACTGGACATGGCCCTGAGCAGCTGCCGACCCTGCTCTGAGCGTGGGCTGGACTAGATGGTCTCCAGAGGCGCCTCCAGCCTCAGCCATTCTGTGACTCTTGGAGACTGAAGCTGGGTACCTCTTCCCTAGAACATGCTTTATGAGCTGTGTTCCCCCAATGGACACTTCCTATAGGGAACTGCAGCCAGAGACTCCCACAAGGACCCCTAAGGAGGGGAGATGGTGTTCATCTCCAGGTYGAAGCCACCCAGGTCCCTGGGACACAGGGTATGGCCATGCAAGAGGAGGCACTCTGAAGCATCACGGTGACATCTGGAAGGTTTCAGGTTTTTGAGGAAAATCTTTGGGCACATTTTTTTCTTTATAGCTTTGTATGCTCCAAGTCAATCACTTATCAGTGCTGGCATTTTTTTCCTTCCTCAGAAAACGAACAACAAAACCAACCACAGTATTTTTTCTTGCCAGCTCCAAGCAGCAGCCTGCCTGCTGCTAGAAACCAGAGCGGTGCCGAGTGACAGATACATCTTCCTTTGTGTTGACACCCCTTTCTTCAGCATCATTAAAAGGAAAATGAACTGAAAACATATTCAAAGATACAAATCACTGCAGTCTCTCAGATCTGAGATGGGAGAGGAGCCCTGCCGAGAAATCCCYGTGAAGCCTGATGCTGTCTCTATTTTCCCTAGGCCTGATACATTGATGGAGAGAGAGACCACCACAGAAGCTCCCGCAGCATTTTTGTTAGTTTTTGGCCTTGTTGTTGAGCCTGTAGGACCAGTGCCAAGCTGGTGCCCTCGGTGTGCATGGGTGGACTATTAGCTGCCCTTTTGGACCCCTCCTCATGCAGGGGTGGAAACAGCACTTGGATTTTTCCTTCTTTTTCCTATTAAAAGCTGTCCTTGCTGTGATGAGCTCTGTGGCATCCACTGTAAATCCCCATGCCCACCAGGTGCTCCCTTGCTATAATTTCCTCATCAACCATAAAAGTTACATCTCTGGAATCGACACTTTGTTCTTAGGAGGTTTTGGTGAAAAATTAAACATTTGTAGGAAAAACTCAAGCTCTCATCTTTTGGACATCTGATACTCTGATATTTGCTAATCTTCTGATGATCTATTTTAATCCTTGCTAGAGTAAATGAGAGCCAACGGGCACTTGCTGTTTATTCCGCCCTTAAATAGGAATGTCCTGTTAGTTCTGTCCAATTACTGTCCCTTTCCTTAGTTTCTCTTGCTGTATAAAATAAAGAAAACTTGGCTTTAATCCTACATGTCAAGAAACGTAAAGTTAAATTAGCTGCTGCTTTTTGTTTTACTCTCTCTGAAACACAAAGAAGGGCAACAAATTAGGGAATGTTTCCACCGAAAGGAAAAGGCTTTCTAATGGCTTCATCTGCTCCAAAATGCTTGTAAGAACACAGACAACAGATCTGGTAAACACAGTTTACAAATTACCAGATGTCAGCAAATGACTGTTGTTGGAACAGCTTATTTCTGCAGACTGCAAATCCCCTCCCTTTTATAACGTACAGCGATCTATCTGGAAGTTATTAAACAAGAATTTGCTCATCCAACAGGTGCCATTAAGTAGTAATAACTGAGAAAACATGCAGATATTTTATGGTTATTTGGTAGCAAGCTCTGCCTTAGGTAGTAAAGCAGAGCAGAAGCATGATGAGTCACTGTGAGACATCGGTGATGCTGCCTCATGTGCAAAAACTGATAGTCATATTTTGGACTGGAAAGGATTTTTCTCTCGGTATGTTGTCTAGCATGTGATGATGAGGTAATATTTGCTTTCTTCTGAAGTAATGAGGAGGAGAATTTCCTAGAATAAGGTAAACTAGTGTGAAATGTCCAATTTCTTCCAATGGTGGAGGGGCGCAGAGATCAGTTTTGGGATCCCAGGTCTCCTCCCAGGTAATCCAGTATCAACAATAAGGGCCCATCCCCAATCCCACATGCTCTGCTCCATTTTATGATTGCTCCTGTGAAGTCATCATTTAAATGGCTAACTTTTAACCTTGGATACACACATGCAATTCTTCTAGGGAAGAGATTCATGCTTGCGTATTGGACCATGAAAATATGTTAAAACTGAAGATGCCCCCTCCTCCTTAACATAGAAAGAAATGCTATGTCACTCCCTGACACAGACACACTATGTTCAAAGTGATCTTTAGATTTCTTTAGAAGAAATACAAGCAGAACAGAGCACTGAGATACGTTGGCATCCTAGCTCTTTGATCCTTATCGTTGCTTGTGTTAACACATTGCCTGGGAGTTCAGTACAGGATACTCCCTACAGTAATCTTTTCTTTTCTAGCATTTCCATTTATGATTTTAGAAAACACATTTTTAATCACCAGCAACAGCTGTAATTTCTTGTGCTACTTCTGCCCAAGCTGCAAATACTTCTCAGGGTTGTGGGGGTATCAATCAGAAATGCTTATGTACAAAGTAAGGAGCAGGACCCTAGATGAGCGCGCTCTGCAGAGAAGATACATTGAGTTTTTAAAGAAAAGAAAATCTTATCCATGAGTCAAGCAGAGCAACGGAGAGACACCATGCTGCAAGAAGAATGACTGTCAGGAGGCTAAATACTGCTGTCCTTACTTTGATTAAAGGAGTGCCTGAAGTCAATGGAGGTTTAACCTGGGTCTGAAAACACAAATACGATGTTTAAAGATGCTTAGCATCAACAGCCGACATTGATTTCCACTGGAATCCAGGAGGCTCAGTACTTTATAAAAATCAGACTCCATGTTTTATCAGGGTTTTGTTACTGTGAATAAAATACTYAAAGAAGCTTTAGCATGACTTTCATCTGCTCTTTATAAGAGCGCTCGTTAGCTACCTGCTTTGGAATCTCTCTGATCTACACGCTTGACCAACAGGACTTAATAAATGTAAAGAGGAGAAATGATGTTTTCTGTAGATCAATACCCGTTAAATGTTTAAGAGACTACACCCAATACCAGCATCTGCTACAATTACACTCCAGTCAGCGTTCCCACAAGGAATGCCAACGTTTAAGGGAAATGTGTATTATCCCAACCACCCTTGGAAAGCCCTCAGTACTAACACAGTCCAACAGAGAACACAACCAGGCTCACTCCCTTCCTGGGGTTTTATCAGTAAGTCAAAACCTTAACACAACATAAACTTCAGCACAAGCTTCCTCTCCAAGTTTCACGGTCATCAGGATTTGCTTCTTTTGCCACAGATGCCTTCCATAAGCAACAGCCTTCTGTTCCCTTCATACCCCACTTCAACTCAACTGGACCCACTGGGGGTCAACCTGTCAGCAGCAACTCTGTGTCTCGGTGCAGGGTTTAGCTCCTGCCCTTAGACTAATTCAGTAAAGTTGCTCTGAAGGCAAGGCAAGGTGAGGTCAGAGCCTGCTAACCGCTTACAGGCAGATGATCTCCAGCTGACCTGGAGCAACGCTGCTGGGCAGGAGAAGCAAGCAAGGCATCGCAGCAGCTCAGCTACTCAGCAGCATTGCAAGCTGTACAAATCTCCTCGGCAATTTGCAAAGTACAGATGATTGGAAATGGGTGCGAGAACAAAAATCACAGGTGACTGGGGTCTGTAACACTAACGACCCATTACACATCAGAAAGGTGTTTTACTTATTCCATGACATCCTATGCTACTGAAAATAAAAAGCAGAGATTCAAAATAAATTGCTCTATGCCTAACAAAAATGAAAATCGCTTGATCTTTGACTTCATCATTTCAGTTTCTCTGGAAAAGCAGAAGACCATATACTTATTTAGTCTGCTGTATCTAAATRACTCCTTCTACAACGGAGCCATGGTCTTTAAACTAGTAATGACAATAAGCCTAAAGAACTTCTATGGCATTTAAGCAAGCTATTTTAATGGATTTTACGGAGTAATGGAGAATGATCAAAATTCTAGACTATTTTCATCGGTGCTGAAAAAGGCATCCATTAAAAATGTACTAAGTCAGCCAGCCATGGCCAAAAATATGAAAAGCTACAGCCCAACACCTGCAGGCCATAAGGGGAAAGTGGGTGGGAGAGGGAGAAGAAGCTGCCCCAGGAGATGAGAGCCGCTTCTCAGTTGAGGCAGGAGTTACGTGGGAACCAACACAGACACGCGTGGCACCTCTTCCGCCCACACGCTCCATCCCCAGGTTTCAGTAGGTTTCTGTGACCTTTTCCAGTGCTACAGATAATTTGTGTAGCAAAAAGAAACAAAAGCAGGGATCATACCCCAAAATGTTTACTCTGGCCATACCATGTTGACTGGGAGTAATACGTATGGACAGAAAACCATGCCGAAGTGGAAAGCTATATTCCCAAATTAGATGGAAGATCAGAGCAAGGTCATTAAGGCTTTTAAGAGTGATGCGATAGGTACATCACAACGTAAGAATTACCATGTCCTCAATGACAGGGGTGAAACAAGTCCAGCAAAACTTTTTTAACAACCTTCATGCCATGTATATGGGTCTAATGCGCGTATGCTCAACAGAGCTGGGCAGTGAGCACCACCAACTCTCCTCCTACACGAGGAGAAAGAGCCAGGCGAGGGCACGACGTGTGCAGCTGTAATCAATCATTACGTGACTTCTAAATGAGAGTCTCTAACTTCAATCACTGCTTCCCAGTTACATTACCCACATTTCAGCAAATCCTGAAAATGATTAAAAAAAATTAGTGGAAAGCATGCAATTAATGAGAAAGTCAGGAATATGGGAAAGCTGGTTCATCACGGCTGTAAAACCTGGGTRCCTGGGATCATGAAGTGTAAATGCAGGAGCTGTGGATACCACACAGGTACATCCAAAAGGACTGCATGCCATGCCAYAAGCTAAAGGGCAGCGAGTGGCACAGAGTCAGATTTCATTGCTACAGGATACTGAAAATATTGTAATGTGTGTATTAATAATTAATTTGGCATGGTGATAGCAATTTTACTGTAAAATGGAGATGCGTGACTATTACTGGAGCCTGTGGGGAAACAAAAGATAAATGTCCTTCCCCAGATCTCACATCATCCAATAACCAGATTGGGAATACGATCCAGGACTGCTGACACCTTTCTCTGCTGCAGCCACTAGATCACATTACCACAGGCGGAGAGTCCTCTGAGTGTTAGAGGTCATCTTCTGTACGAAGCAGGAACATGGAGAGCCTGTTAAGATGGAAGGAGAGGAGAAAAGCATGGCTGGGACAGCACGGCRAAGCTCCACCAGAGAGGGGAGCTGGGTACCCTCCAGAAACAGATAGGGGTGAGCACTAAGGACACAAGAGTTATTGAAGGTAAAAGTAAACTCTGGCACAAGAACTGACAATAAACCATTTCAAAATGTTCATGGATAAATTTACACTGGAGGTAAGAAGGAACCTCACTTACAACCTTACTTGGAAGTGGGAGGATGAAGGCAACAGAGGAGGGGAGGAAGATGAAGAAACCTTCCATAGTTCAAAGACAAAACCTGATTTTAAAGAGAAAAAAAACCCCAAACATTTCTAGGATATGGCTCCGGCAATTGCAAGTAACTGCTGTACRTTAACCAGACAACGTCCTTCTGTTCTATGTTGCTGTGCTACTGAAGAATTGTTATCAAAATGCACAGAGGTCCTTCACTTTGCACTTCTCTTCCCTTTATTCTTTTCTTTATTGTTCCTTCCTTCTTTCTCTCACACCCATTACAAGTGCCAGGAGGTTCAAAGCCCCAGCGGGTTGCTGCCCCTTGGTCCTGCCCAACATGTGATACTTGTACAGAGACTAACACATTACTTCGAACAGCCACAGGGTTGAAAAGCTTCCAGTTCTCCAGAAACATTGAAAAAAATGGCTTTCAGGCCAGGTTAGCCCATGCCCAGATTCCACATTGTACAAATTGCCTGTGAATGGTGTTAATATTTAGCTCTAATTTGTGATAGCATCATTATCACACGGACTTAGCATGCTAGTCACTGTACTGATACAAGCTAAAAAAGGCCATCTCCCTTCCAGAGAAATCAAAGCATAATTAGGGATACATCAATATTGACATCAGGCAGGGGTGCAAAGAGCTCTCTGCTGAAGACGGTTGCAACCAGCAGACCAGCAGTGAAGAAAATGGGGGTTGCTGGACAAAATGCCAGCGGTCCTGGCTGGTCAGTAGCAATTAGAACAATTAAGTGTAAGGCTTGCTTTTCAACACACAGAAGGGTTTTCAAAGGCAGCAGGTTTAAAATGCCAGTGGAATGTTACATTATCTGTACCATACTGTTATTTTTAACCATCAGTGGCTCCATCCTCCTACACTCACTTTCCTCCTGAGGCTTCCGCACCTTTAGTTTCTCCACTGCTATGGTCTCCCAACCTGTTTCTTCCTCAGATGAAGTGCTCGCCCTTTGCTCTTCTCCCTCCCTGCTGGTGCCTCTCTCAGCATGCACCCTCCACAGAGCTCATTACTGCCTCTGCTTCAAGAAGCACATCTTTGTGGGTGACTCCTGAGTCCTTATCTTGAGTTGTGCCCCAGTTATCAGGCAGGCGCGATCGATAAGAAGGACGATCGGGGCTGGGCTGAGGACCCACAGTGCAGGAGAGGAGAGAATATGGGATTAATTCTGGCATGGGAGAAAGAGGAAGGTGTGACCAGGAATGGCGAGACAGCTGCAGCATCCATACCTTCAGGGCAGAGGTGCTGTATCTGCAATGCATTTTAAGGCTTATACACATCAAGAATGGAAATAACCCATATTTATATTGGGTACGGTCAGACAGCTTGTTCCTGATGGGATGCTCCCTGCCTCCTGTCTTGTAGCACCCCACTTGTTACTCAATCATTTTCCAGGTCCCAGAGAGGACCCAAAGAGGACTTCTCCCTTTCCGTCAACATGGCAGCAGCTTCCCTACCCTTCCTTCATCCACATTTATCAATGGTTCRGTTCTTTTGGTTTTCCCCTTTCCTTCCCATTCCTTGATTCTGCCTGCCCTTGTGACCGAGAAATGAGGAGACTCTTATCAAAAGCTTTCCCTGGCCCTCCTTCACACTAAGATTTCTCTTTAAGTGCTGAGCTCCAGAGCAGTCTCAGCTGTTCCTTCCTCTCTGCCCTCCCTGTACCTCATTTCAATAATTTCTTCTGCAAAAATGTCACACACTTTTCTGCTCAAGCTTCCTCTCACTTTCCAGGGTAACTCATGTCCTCTTTGTAACTCCCAATAACCTTCCCGGAGGTGCACTTTCAGTTCCTCCTACCCCTTCTTCCACTGCCTCCTGCGCGCACTGTATTTAGTGTATCGCCACTTTTGTGTTTTGCTCTCACTCCTATCTTCCTGTCTCCTTTCGTGTAGTATTTTCTGCTTGACAAGTATCAGTCTACTACATACAACCTCTCTCCTCACAAGAGACAGGGTCACATAGGTTATACAAACAGGTTATAAGGAGAGATTTTATGTGCCCAAAAGCATGTCCATTTTTCCTGACTCTGTTAGTCTAATATAAACATTGCCTCTGCTGACAAAACTTTGCCCTCTTAAATCCTTGATCATCGTGGCTACAACCCCACAGTTTCTTCCTCAGCGCACACCTCCTGCAATGGTTACCTGGGGGATGGACCTCTCCCTTCAGCTGATGCATCTCAACTCTCCAGGTGGCACATCTCATGTCAGAGATGAGTCCTCTGCAAATGGGAACTCTCTTTCCTGATCCTGGGGTAAACACCAGTTTTTAACAAATAACACAGAAAACCTTATTGCAATGGACTGCCTGTGTATTTTCACCAAATTCAGAAAAAAAACCCTATTCTATATGAAGTTTTAAGGCTGGTTTGAAAGATAAATAATCCCCCCTGACAGATCATATCTTCAAGAGGGTCGGTGAAATAATATGACAAGGGTGGTGATTAACTCTCACCACAAAGGAAAATGTTGAGTTGATGTAGGTGGCATATAAAATCCCCCACTCTCTTTATGAGTCAGGTACGCTGCCAGAAAGCGGAGGTGGAATCCGTGGGATGGAGCTGTTTTCATTGCAGCCAGTTAGTAGTATGCTTTTTGAAAGACAAAAAAAATAGTTTAATTATTAAATCAGATTTTTTTTAAACTAAGAGTCTTATTTAAATAGCAAAATCTAACATTTGCCCTTGATCCCCAATGATGCTCTTTGTAGTCAGTGATAGTCAAGGGGAAACAACTCCACCCCCACCCCTGAGGTTAATGTAGCATTTTTGGGTTATGCATCTATTCTTCCATCTCCCACCCAATGCATACGATCCTACAGTCACAGCTCCCTCCTCTCCCTCTGGCTCCTGAATAAAAGGGAAGCTGACGAGCCGAGATCCCAGCCTCGCCCCACACAGAGCCCTTTTCAGAGGCAGAGCTTAGCTCCAACGAGGAGAAAAGCATTTCTCTCCCAAAAGCTGCACAAAAGCRGCTTAACAAATGTATAAAACAAAACAATTGACAAAAAAGAAAAGCATTTTGTGGGGTCTTATTTTGGATCAGTCCAGGATTCAAGGGATAATTCAAATAGATGGCGGTGTCCCCTATCTAAAATTATAGACTTTTCATTACCAAAAATCAGAAATTTGGAAGTGTGAAGAAAATGCCATTAGTTCCTTGGGTTCAGGGGGCTTACAATCCTCCTCTGGTACTGTCAGTGGGAGCACAGTAACTGCTCTGGTCATGGTGCAGCCTGAGCGAGCTGCTTGCTCAAGTCCACTTCTGAATTTAGGAACATTTCCCACATACTTACTTCTTCAGTCTACCCGATACGTGGGTTTGAGGATGGGCAGCAGCAGCGTATTTCAGGTGCTGAGAAAGGGATGCAATAGGATCAGACTATCAACATRAGCCATTTCTTTGTTTCAGCTGGAGAATGGAAGATCTGGAGTGGAGTGGAGATATATGTATACACATATATATATATATGTAAACGTAAGTCAGGAGAAAGGATGGAGGAGGACCAAAGGAACAGCATGGAGCAAAGATGTCAAGAGGAAAGTAGAGTAGGGCAGTGAACTGAAGTGAGATGTCAGAAAGGAGACAGAAAGACAGGGTATAAAAACTGGGACAGAAGAAGAGAAATAAAAAGATGGAAGAAGGAGAGGATATATGAAAGGGGACAAAAATGAGAGAAAAGGTGTGAGTGGACAAAAAGCAGAGAGAAGGGGGAAGGTAAAGTAACAAGCACAATGTTTGGCAAGACAGAAATACTGAAGCATAAATAAGACACAGAGAAGAGAGACGCGGAGGGTCATAAGAAGAAGGAAAGACCTTGCACAGCAGAGAAGATGTGAAATAAGCAGTTGGAGAAAAAAAACATAATCACCTGCCAAAACAGCACTTCTGAGAGTCACGGGTGAGAGGTGCTGCTGCCCCAACGAGGGACAGAGTCAAGCCCTGGAAGTGACAGGCTAAACCCAAGGAGAACAAAGGATGAGGCCAGGAGAAGACAAACGATACCCTTGTCCTAGGTTGCTGCCTTTTGTCTAAAATAGAATCATGAAGGTCATTGGAATTGCCACTTAGATCTTACATCTGAAACTTAAAAMACCCTTATTTTTTCCCAATACAATCCATCTTCTTCCATCTCCTCTCCCAATGTTGGATTAAATTAATTACTGTATACTCCACAGTTATACCTCCCTGCCAGGGAAGAAAACCCCAGACACCATTACGCCTAAAGCAGACCTTGCTCTCTGGCTCCCTTTGCGTATAGGGCCTTCTGTAGAAATATTTTAGTAGACAAAGCTAGATTTTCTGCAGCTCCAAAATCACTGTGATGGAGTTGGGTATCATTAGCAGGATGAGGAAAGAGGAAGCAGAGAGGGGTGCATGCTCAGGGAAAAGGCTTTTTTTGTTTTTATAATTAGGAAATCTTACCAGTAGAGAGGGAAAAAATTGCTGCTGGTAAATAATCTGTCACTCCTTTGCAGATCGAATAACAGGAACAAAAGGGGAGGGTGTGGGAAATACATTCATATTACCAGATTCTTTCTGTTATTAACATGTGTTCAATGTAATAAAAACATAATCAGGAAAATAACACGTTATAACAAAAATACTATGGAGGCTATAGAGTAAAAAGCCCAGGAAGATCAAATAGTGTTCCCAGGGTAGCACCAGTCTGAGAAACCAGAGCTTTATTAGTAGTAACAGGAGCAACATATGGAGATGAATGAAACCGTGTTTGTAAATGTGATATGCAATTGCACACTCTCGCTCGGCTTTCCTTTTTCACGATCTGACTCAGCCTCCACATGGCTCCACTCCCCCATCTTTTGATTCATAAATTCTTGATCTCAAAAAATAAAGAGTTACAAAGACAGCATGCAAAGGGCATGAGATGACGTGAAATACGAGGACGCTGGTGAGTGCAGAACATGCCATCAGTCACCAGCCTGCAAACGGACAAATCTGCTGGAGAAAAGCAGCAGAGCCAGGGCCACCCCCTCCGGGGGCTCGTCGGAGGACGCCGTGCAGCAAACCACGGCTTGTCTCCACTGCGCTAGAGGGACGCGCTGAGGTAGACAAATCTATTACAAAATTGTATAATATTGCTTACGCTGCACAGCAGCCGCTCCGTTAGGCAGTCCCTGCATTGCCAAACCCAGAAGGTGGGACATGAGAGGAATGAGAAATAAAAGGGTTTCTTATGACACTCCCTGTATTTCTTAAGCTATGAAAAAGAAATCAGGGTTAGCAACAAGCAGTGCAAAACACAACGAACGGTGCACGAGCAATGGTGTACAGCCCTATACGCTTACTAAATAATTAACAAACATACATAGTGTTGACACAGAGGTGTCTATACACAGGAATGGCCCCTTCCCTGCGGGCCTGGGTTCCTGGGCGTGTGTGTGGTGAGGCTGCAGACGCCCAGCCTAGCCCGTCGGCACTGCCGGCCCACCGCAGCCGGTGCCACAGAGCGGCCCAGAGCAGGTACCCCGGGCTGGACTGCAGCCCCCAGCCCTGCCGCCGCCTTGCCCAGGCTCGGGCACGTGCTTCGCCTTCAGCCCCCGGTTAACCGGAGCGCAGTTAGCCCCGGCGATACGATTCCTACGATTACAGCAAAGCACAGGCAAGGCTGCCGCCGCGTCTGTGTACTTGTCAAGCCCGGAGCACAACGAAGCCCTGATCCTGCTGGGCTCAGGATCCGGCCGCAATGCACGCTACCGCTACCCATCCATAGCATTACGGTATAGGCTGTATAACAAATAGCATACTTAGACAGCGCAATCCCGGCTGCAGCCTACTCCGGTGCGCAATGCATATAGCAGAGSGCAGCGCCGGCTGCACCATAAACAGCCAGCACAGTATGGAGGATCTTGCCTGCTAGGCGTCTGGACTCCTTCGCAGGCGAGCTCCAGGCGCCGGCGCGGCGCAGGGCAGGTGCACGCCGGGCGCGGCGGCGGGGCTGGGGGGTTGTTCGTTGCCGCTCCGCGCAGAGCCTGCGGACGCCGCGCCGGGCGGACCGCGGGACCGCCTCCGCCGCCGGCCGCGGGAGCTGGGGCCGGGCTGCGGCCGGCGGAGCGCCTCGCTCTGCGCCGCCGCCGCGCTCCTGCGGGCCG
>JAYKAV010001456.1:549890-587351 GCA_035582835.1 Phoebastria nigripes | reverse complement strand
GGGGGGGGGGGCAGTGCGAGCTGCATCGCACCCCACCTTTACCTCTTCCCGCCCTCTGGCCGGGGTGGCATCCGATTTGGAAATAAGGCCTGGGAACGTTGTTTCTGTTGTGAGGTTTGCATCTTGAGCTTTAGCTGAGCCTGGCCGAGCTAGGGGCTGGCCGCATGTTCAAATTAAACAGTAGCCAGCAATGTACCGATCCCTCAAAGCGTGCAGTGTCTGGGTGCATCTTAACGTGGAGCGATGAGGCAGGGGAGTGTTGGAGGAGTAGGAGCAGAGAAGTGCTGCTGGAGGGCTTACTTTCAAGGAGACTGAGAGGATGGCAGAGCCCTGGTGCAGGGTAAATGGCTGTTTTGCAGTCCAAGCTGTCAACCCGGACTCCTTCAGAAAAGCTCCAGTAGGTGTGCACATATTTTGTGAGCCTCCTGCATGCTTCTGTGGGTCATCACTGGGCTTAAATGTACTTATGGGGCAAACAGGGGAAAATAACAGCTTTTTGTCGTGTTTTTGTGTCATGCTTCGTTACTGCAGCTGCAGAGTTTTAGGTTCAATAGATGTGGTACTGTTAAGCTTGTGCGAATGTGGAATGAATGATGGACAAGTTCTCAGGTRCCGCATTTCCAGTGGTGGTTGAGATGTGGGTGCGGAGGGGAAATATTTAATAAAGTAGGGATCCCATGTGCTGTSCTCTGCATTATCTGACAGTATCCTGCCTTAGTTTTTAACAAGTGATAAGTAGTTTCATTCCTCAGAATGAGAGGTGTGAGCTGTCTTAAACCTTTTTTTTTTTTTTTTAATGCCGTATCTAGTTATCAAGTTATTCAAAAAGAGAGGGCTTTTTTTAGTCCTAGTCTGTGTTCTACTGAAGCTGACATTTAAGCTACTAGCTGTGAAACTGATAAAATATAAAATTAATTGATGGTGTTCTGATACCAAATTGTGCAAAAATCCCTGAAAGCCTGAGTTATGTTTCACTGTTTTTCATATGGTGGCCACAAGTATGTTTGGGTCATCCCTCTGCCATAATAAAGATGGGTTTGGGCTGAGATGCCAGACTGAATTGAAGATGAGCCATGTCGTGTTTCCAGCTCTGCAGGTAAGCTCTCGGAGATGGTTTTGGCTGGTGGCAGGTGGGACTAACCTGAGCTAAAGTGTCAGCCTGATGGGTTTGGGTTTTCCTCTCTTTTAACTGCGGCACTAATGAGAGCTGGTCTGCTCGGCACGTCCTGGGTCAGGGGGTGACTGTCGAGCGGCGCAGGGGAGGCTGCTGCTGCTTGAGCGTATGTGTGCCGCTCCTTGGCATGGTGCGGCTTCTGCTCTGGGTGAAGGCATCGCCCAGGCTTTGACCTCCCTCCTGGCCTGCCTGCCCGCCTTGCCAGCATCGCTGTAGCCTGGTGACCTCACGTCAGCGCCTGTGGGGGAGGGAGGAATTAAGGGCAGCAGCTGGGAAAAGCCTGTCCTGGCTCTGCTCGTTGGTGGGACCCGGTTTTGGAGAGACTGGCAGAGGGGGGATCCCGCTTGAGGAAGCAAAATCAGGGGGCTGACACGCAGCCCAGCTGTCTTCCTGCCTGGAAATGAATTCCCGGTGATTTACAGCAGGTAGCCAATGCAGAAGCTGTTCCCTGGCCCTACCCCTTCTCCTCCTCCCGGCGTGTGATATTCAAAGCTTGTAGGAACTGAAGTTCATTATAAGAGTGAATGGCTGGCGCAATATCGGATGCGAAAGAGATTCAATATTGTTTGAGACCTGGGGAAAAAAAAACAACTTTAATATTTTATTTTGGTAAGGGCACTTCTGCAGTGTCTGAGAAGTGATTAGTGCTGCTGTTAAAGGTCAGGTATACTTCTGGGGTACGGAACACTGTCTGTGGATACGTATCATGTACATACATGTGATACTACATATATGTGTTGTGTCTTCAGCACCGTTCTGATACTTGAGTATTCAGTCCTTAATACAGAGACTTCAAAGCTAAGGAGGAGCATTAACTGTTTAACCCCCAAAGCGATGGCAAATCTGTTGGAAAATTAACAAAGACCCCATTTCACCTCATTTTGTCTGCTGAAAAGTCATACGGTGGCAGGTTAATCCATGAAATAAATCTGTGCACAGAAATACAGCCGTCAAACGTAGCTTTTGGGTCATAATGTTGGGTGCTTCCAGGGTTTATGTGTTTTGATCTTTCAAGTTTCTGAACAAATGCAAGTTTTCTCTTTTCGTCTTGTAGTCATTGTCATTGATAATGGGGGACACAAACACACACACACACACAAAAAACCCAAGGAAGTTAGGCCTTTTCCTAGGAGGTCAGAATTTATTAAAACAGTTACAGTTTAGTGGTGAACTCACCTTAAAATTTAATGAGTTAGTGCTGCTTTTTGTTATGACATAAGAAAATGAAATAAGGAGCCTTTGAAGCCACTTCAGACTTCATAAATATTAACAGGCTCTGCAGTCTTCACAGAGAGTAAGTTCTGGATGTTTTGTCTTCACCTTAATAGTACAGTCTCTTTTGCACAGTGAATCTTGCCTTGACTAAACTGAAAGAGCAGTTATAGGATGCAAACCAAAAATACTGTATTTGTGGTTAGGAGCACTCTGCTGGTTTTCCCTTCCTCTCTTTAACACCCAGTCCTTTCTCCTGGTGCACACTCTGGTAGCAGTAAATTGAATTCCACGCCTTACAAGACCAGATCTTCAAAGGTGCTTAAATGATTGAAGATGCAGTTTTTTTGCTTCTGAGAGTAGTGGAAGGAAAAGATTCGCAACGTGTTCAATTGCGTTTGAAAAATCCTTTCTATTTGCATCTTGCGTCAGCATATGTGTTTAATACTTGCCTGTGTTAATGAGGCAAAAAACCACTGGCAGTATTTTCTAAACGTACCTTGAGAATTCTTAAAATTGTCTCTCAGTTTAAAAGCTACGTCTGCATCTTAATGGAAACTGAAATTCTGTTTAGTTGCAGCTTCTTACAAATCTGGAGTTAATGCAGCGAGTTCTTTGTGATGGTCTGTGAAGAACACGCCCCCTGTTCTAGATACACGTTAACAAAAATGCATCAATCTTACTGTAAAACTTGTTCTAGGTGTCTCATCAGTGACTGAAGAGAACTAGTCTTTTTATTTCACAGAATCACAAAGTGGTTGTGGTTGGAAGGGGCCTCTGGGGGTCATCTGGTCCAATCCCCTGCTCAAGCAGGGCCACCTAAAGCAGGTTGCCCAGGGCAAGTCCAGATGGCTTTTGAATATCTCCAAGGATGGAGACTCCACAACCTCCCTGGGCAGCCTGTGCCAGTGCTCAGTCACCCTCACAGTAGGAAAGTGTTTYCTGATGTTCAGAGGGAACCTCCTGTGTTTCAGCTTGTGCCCATTGCCTCTGGTCCTGTCACTGGGCACCACTGAGTAAAGCCTGGCTCTGTCCTCTTTGCACCCTCCCTTCAGGTATTTATATACATTTATAAGATCCTTCCCCAAGCCTTCTCTTCTCCAGGCTGAACAGCCCCAGCTCTCTCAGCCTTTCCTCACAGGAGCGATGCTCCAGTCTGTGGCCCTTTGTTGGACTCTCCCCAGTATGTTCATGTCTCTCTTGTACTGGGGAGCCCAGAACTGGACACAGTACTCCAGCTGTGGCCTCATATTTCCCAGTATGCTGTAAAAATAAGAAACTTCTAAAGTAAATTTTGAGCGTGTTTTTTTAGGATGCAGGTCTGAGAGGTCACTTTGCTGTAAGTCACTGATGGAGCTTCTCTGAGTACTTTTGTTCTTCTACAGGAGCTGATGTTCCTTGTTAAAAAACCCCAAATGCTTTAGCGTTTTCCTGATCCCGTCAATGCAGGCTTTGACAACTCTTTTGACCTGTGATTGAGGGATTTATGACTAGGTTTGCTGGCTACACATGCCTAGTAAGTGTAATCATTAGATGCTGAGTCACACGGGTACGTGTGTTTCTTGGGGTGTGTTCATACGGACTGCTGTCTGAAACAGAGCTCCTTTCAGTTTTGAGTGGATGCTTGCTTACGTTTGCGAGGACACATCCTTGCTGTGGTCTGGTTTGGTTCTCCAGCAGCCATCCCACGCTGTGTTGTGCTCTGTCGGGGCTGACCTGCCTGCTCCATGGGCACTTTCTACGTTACTGCGTTTCGCTGATGACATGCCTGAAGGTGAGCATCTGTCTTACAAMCTAAACCAAGTGAAGTTCGGATGCTTCCTTATTCTGCCACATCTGTTTTGTATGCTTATATGGGTAACTCTGCAGTCGATATTAAATATAGAATTTGTAAACAGGGTTTTCCATTTTTAGGTCAACACTTCAGGTGCAGAATAAAACTGTTAGTGTAATGCCAGTAACACCGCTCACGGACAGGAGGGAGAGAGGAGAACAAGAAAAAGGAATAAAGCACGAAAAATCACTTTATCCTTGGGATTCTCATAAAACCCTGTGGGAGGGGACACTCTTGTTTCTTGACCATTGAGCTTCCCCTCCTGTATATCTAGGTGTGTGTAGTTGTTTAAGGTGGCTTTTTAAGGTTCTTAAAGAACACGGCAAAATTATGTGGAAAAAGTAGTTAGCAGTTGCTTGCCTTGTCTATGGCCAAATACAATGGTTAATAGATGCATTTTAAATTTCCAAAGTACTCCCCTGAAAGTAACTGCACAACATGAGAGGTCTATACTTATCTTAATTAAAGAGAACAAAGCCATGTACTCCATGCTTGGCCTGATGTATGCAATTAGTGACTGAGTGCAATTAGTTTCCAACTGCTAAAACTGTCTTATCAGAGCTCTCGACAGGACTGTCAGCAGTTTGTATTAGTATCTGGCATTACTAATGCTTGGCATTTTTCACCATGTTGTCAAAGCCACTTGTTCCTTCAATATTCATTTCAGGTAGCAGGTTACTTATATACAGAACACTTCAAATTCACTGGTTTGGAAACCAACCAATTCTCAGAGACTGAAAATTAGTATGAGGTTTTTTCAATGAAGGATGCACAAGCATCTTTAGATGCTCAAAGCAGGGTTTATTTCATGACCTGAAGTTTATCATTAGCCTAAATTTTGAAAAGTGGCTTCTTCAGGTTAGAAATGTGTATGCAAAAGGGAACTTCTTAAAAGAGTTTTAGCTCTAGAGCTACTTTCAGAAAAAAGTCCTCCAGCCTCTCGCTGCTGATTTTACTACCTGAGGCTCCACGT
This sequence comes from Phoebastria nigripes, assembly GCA_035582835.1. Lineage (NCBI taxonomy): Eukaryota > Metazoa > Chordata > Aves > Procellariiformes > Diomedeidae > Phoebastria > Phoebastria nigripes. The sequence continues at coordinate 582,158 of JAYKAV010001456.1, read as the reverse complement.
TCCTTCTACATTCAGGAAATGGTTTGTGTGTTTTTCTTCCCCTCTCTCTGGATCTCATCTCTGCATTCCCAGGTGTGCATAGCAACTGCATTTTAAAATAACTTGATGCACTTTTCAAGGTTAACAGCATGTTGTAATTCCTGGGGACATAYAGCAGGGCTACAGAGAGGTGTGTTCATTTATAACAGTCAGCAGTATTTAAGCAGTGTCCAGCCACAGGGCTGCGGAAATGTGAAGCCTCTAGAGAAGGATCTCTTAAAACCTAGTTTGAAGGCCGTGCATAGTCCATGATACTGCATTATGAGGCTGACAAGGATATCTTTTTTTCCATCTTGCTTTTCATAGAGCCAGCTGATATCTGTAGCTATACAGCTTCAGGGTCCCTCCTAGTTATGTTAGGACTGATGGTGTCTAAACCCTGTAATTTACTCCAGATCTGAGTCTAGGGGGCCATATAGTTGTGTGCTTTGGGCACAGGCTGCTTTCCCAGACACTCCTGTAGCACTGTCACCACTACCAGTATTAGGGTTTGTTCCAGGGACAACGTGCTGCCAGAAACTGGGTGRGTTTATGCTTTCTGGGTTGGCTGGAGAGGGTGGCATGCCTAATTTGAGTCTTAGAGGTCTGAGCAGCAGAGAAGAGACCAGTCTGAAAATATTCATAACCCTGTTCTGGGAGTGAAGGGACCAGTAGCATGGGCTGTGAGCATTTTGTTAGATGCATAACTATTGCAACAAGGTACCACATTGCAATGGGAAACAAATAGCATGTTCAGCACCCAAAGATGAAACGCTGTGTACCTTCGGTGTGATGTTCCTTGCACTTACATGGCCCTCGATGAACACAACTTTAGCTACCTGATTCAAAATCAAGCTACAAGATGATCTGTAGTCTGGGATCCTATCTCTGAACTCACTTTTGGGTTTGGGGCTTTCTGCATCTTCCCTCTTGCTCACCTTTTCCCTTGTGAGACAGGGAGTGATGCCAAGGGAGTTGCCTGCACGTACCATCCTTGAAGATCCTGGCTGCTTGCTCTTGCTGCGTGTAGCCGAGAGGTTCGATTCCCAGCAGCTGCCATCCTGTTTGTGTGGGGCAAAGGTAGCTGTGAAGCAAGGGACCTGAGAGCAGCAAAACATCCAAAGCACCCTCGTGTGACTAATGTTAGGGTGACTTTGGACTGTGATCGTCAGATAACAGTAAAAACCGGCTCTGTAGACTACTAAGTCTTGCATCAGCTTGCAAGTATCATGTCATCAGAAGGAGTAGGAATAAGTGGAGTCTGTATAACCATGTTCTTCATGTAGTCTGACTTTTCAAAGCATTAAACCACTTGGAGGCATTATTCCAGTTTGATTAACTTTATAATTCTTTGCACTTCCGCAGTGCTTTTATCCAAGATATTCACGCTCCTCTTAAAGGCTAGTTTACAAAGCAACCCAAAAGATATCGCCGAGTGTCTGAGATCCCCTTTTGTACGAAAATGTAGTGCGGCTTGGTTTTGTGTAAAACCCTGCACGGTCTCAGCAGCTCTGTGGGATCATCTGGGATCGTGCAATGAGGAATGTCCTTCCCAACAAGCTGTGGAGCGTCTGGACACACTGATCCTTTAAGAGAACTGCCAGCTGCTACAGGGTGCTGTGCTCCCAAGATTTTCTTCAGCTGTAAGAGCTTCCTGGAAACTTGCGGTAATTAAAACTAACGTCAAGAGTTTGCAAAACACTGCAGAAATGAGGACTGTGGTCTCTTCCAGATTATCTGGAGCTAGCCCTGTTTTGTTTCAGAGAAACGTTCTGAATATAAAGCTTTTGATGCTTATAAAAGGGTCTGGACCTATTTTGAAGGATTTTGCCTTCCCTCCCCAGTGGAGTTGCTTATGGGACTGATGAATGTACACACATTTTTACTTTCAGTTATGGAAATAACCAGCCAAAGTGGGATAGTTCTGACTTCCCCAGAAAACTGTATTAGGAAACATTTTTACAGCACATACACTTTCTCTAAAGCTACTTCTGCTTCTTTCCTGTTTCTTCCGGTAGCAACCTTTCCCCAGTTCGAGGGCTCTGCCAACAATGATTTCCTCTAACGCTGGATCACTTGCCCCTCTACAGCAACACATTGAAAACAAGTGAGGCACAAATACCATTTCTTGGACTATTTTACAGGAGGAATGTGGAGCTCACTTTGCTTAGCAGTTTGAATTTGCCTAGTGAAGCTCTCTGGCCCTCGGCAGTCCTCTGGAGCAGGGACAGCGTATGCTTTTTGAATGAGAAACAATGACTGGCATCTTCAGTCCGGTTTTCCTGGTGGAATGCAAGCCTGGCTGTATGCAGCGTCCGCTTCGGATTTCACTTGGATGCATACAGCTATCCTGGTTGGAGACGATGGGATCTATTCAAAACTCATTTTCTGTTTTGTTGTTAATACTTTGAAATTGCATACATATTTTTTTTCTTTAGTGATAAGCTTTAAGTATTAAACTGTTGTCTGTGACTCATTAGTCTACTGTTGGTGACAATTCATTGTCTTTGTTAAATCATGGAAAATCTTTCCATGCAGTTTGTATTCCTTATTGTCTGAAGCAAACTACATCTGTTTATCTTACCCTGAAGGTGGCTTTCCTCTTAGCAGGCTAAAAGTTCACCATAATATCTGAGAGCTAATGTGAAAGTACAGCAGACCTCACTCATTGCACAGAAAATTCCATGTGCGTATTTAACTGTTGAACAATTGTATTAGATGAATTTTGCAAACACTACATGGACTGACACAAAAAAGAGTGTCTGTTTGCTTTAAAGGTGGTGATTTGCTTTTTTTACTTACTCCTCCCTTTTCAAAAGCTCCAGCTGAACCAAGTGTTGGTAGTTAYATAGACTGGCATTTTCTAGAGCTTTTTTTAATTCAGCGATTCTATTGCTAAGAAGTTAATACTGCATTCTTGTAAAAGTCAGAAGAAAAGTAGGTAAAGACAGATTTACTTACTGGAAACGCTAAGAAGGCGTTGGACCTTGAAGATGACTGTCTGACCGCAGATTGTTTGTTATCTGAAATGGGAGATGAGAAACCATGTTTAGGAAGCAGATGCATCACTGGTGTTTCCGAACCGTGGAGGAAATGCCAGACGCCAACTCTTGAAGCAGGTTAGCTACAAGCATGCAGATTTTCTTTCTTAGAAGTTGATAATCATTTGAAATAACTTCTTTTTCTTTTTAAATAAAGACTAACCAGTAGACTCAAGTCTTAAAGTAAAAGTTTTTTTGCAAAATGCAGTCATAACTAGTAATGTGAGTAGTGTCACTGGGGCATGGGGGAGAGCAAAGTGCTCTGCCTGGCAAGGCAGAAAGGAAAGCTCGCCTGGTAGCCAGTCGGCTGAAGAAAACACCTTTATTTAAAGGTATTCAGTTGCGTGAGGTTCAGTAGTCCTGTCATTCCTGAAGGGAGACAGCTTCTTCCGTCCCCCATGTGCTCTTGTACGCACCCTCGTGTAGGAACGCCAGTATGAAGTGGTCTGACCTCTTCTGTAGCCTTGTTAACTTGTATACCAAATCCAAAGACTTTTTTTTGTACATGTGTGAGCTCTTAGTCAAAGGTCTTAGGGCTGGTTATACACAAATCGGACCCAGCTTTCCCATCTTACTGTTTGTCGTGATTCCTGGGCACCCAGAAAACTTTCCAATTACTGGAAAACAGTCTTCTAGTTCAGAAAAACTTGCTTTCATGTCTTCTGGGTTGTGTGGCTGCCTCTTCTGAAGGAGAGGTGGTAGCAGGGCATGTTTTTTATTCTGCTTGTTGCAATACCGCTCTTGGAGGCCCCACAGCACGCCAGAGGCGTCAGGCCTCCAAGTTGAGTGCAGCAATAAAAACCCAGAACAGTCCTTGATTAAAACTGCTGTTCAGTTTCTGAAGATTTTGTACTATCCAGTAAATAGAAGGGTTTGGCAGGGGTATCGGTAGGATATGAAATATCCCTTTATTGTGTATTTACAGCTTTTCTTTTCACCCTAAAGACAGCCTGTCCCTGTCTCTTGTCATCTCATATTCCATGACTTAGGTCTTGCTTAGAACAGACTCCCATTTACAGCCATCCAAGTCCCTGCTCAAGTTTAGTCAGCCTGCCTAGATCCTGCAGCAGAAGGCCTCAGATGCCTACAACAAAGAAATCCAAAGATGTCATCTTTCTTTTTCTTTTTTCTTTTTTTCCCCCTTCAGCAAATTTGATGCTCTGTAGTTTGCTTTTGGGCGCAGATGGGAGCCTCTTGGAATCCCTAAAATGTTCAAGAATAATGTGGTATAATGTTGATGGGATGGGGTTTTTTTGGGTTTGGTTTGGTTTGGTTTTTTTTTTTTGGGGGGGGGGGGTGTTAACATCGATGGCAATTATATAAGCAAATCGGAGGTTAGTGGGAGTTCAGTGCTAGCTGGGGGTTCGATCATGTCCTGCAGTCTTCAGCATGCTTCTGTCATTAATGCAAAAAGTCTCGGAATTCCAAGTTTCCATGACTTTGAGAGACTGTATCTGTTAAAACATTTGTGTAGTGTAAACAAAAGGCTTGATATCCCCAAACCAGAATTTGAGCCTGATTGGTAATTAAATCCTTCTTGAAAAGTGAAATCCATAGATTAGTTTTTAAAATTCCAAGATTTAAATATAATATGATATAATAATTCCAGTTAGAGCTGGAAGAAGTCCTGGTTAAGAGACTGAGAGAAGTGTCAGAAGTGTTGCTCTCTGCCTTTGTTTCTACTCCTTCCCCCAGATCTTTAGGGAGTTTTTGGGGGGTCTTTTGGAGGTCTGTGGGTGGTCTCTGGGCTTCAGCTGGTGATGTGGCCTTGCAATTTTGCCATAAGGCACCACTGGCTTCTTTCTGGCTTTGACTTGGAAAAACAAACAATTTCTTAGGAGTGGTTGGACGAAGAAAGGTGGGATCTCTACAGAAATCTCCTTTGTGAACTTAGGAAGCTTTGAAATGGGCACAGCTGAAGTGGTTTTATGGTGGCTTGTGGGGCAGGTGGGTGCGTGCGAGGAATAAGGCTCCCTGCTCCTTCCTTCCCCACCCCAACCATAACCACTCAGAAAGATATACTGTGTGTATATGGGTCTTTTTCTTAAAGTACTTTGACCTTTGGACCTTTATCATTGCTAACTGAAGTGTCATCATGGCATAAATAAACCCATCAGCTCAAATAGAGTAATTCTGGCCCTCATCCCAGTCTTAGAGGCAGATGTAAATGCCATCCTGTAGCTCGCTTTTAAGTTGCTTGGTCTGATGGAAATGATGACTGAAGTAATCTTATTTCTTCTCCCTTGGTTTCTTCACTTCGTTACTAAACTCTCCATCCTACTATCTTTGTGTTAATTTAAATCTATTTCAAGTCTGAAGGCTCAGCAATGTGCCAGGTTGCTATTTACTGTCATTGGGTTTGTAGCATTTTAGCAGCCTGACAGGCTTCGCGGTATATTTGTGACATTTTGAGATCAGAAAATACTTTGTTTTGAAATAGAGCATGCAAAAAGTATGGTAGATCAGAGTGCTTGTACAGGCTCAGTTAATGAACYGAAGAGCTGAACACCATTGGATTCATAGGTTACCCCATGTTTGGGATCAAAAACCAGACTGGCAGAGACTTCTTTTCTGCCTCTTCCTTGTGTCCAGTACATCTCGTGTTGAAACATGGTGGAAACCTTACTAATATGTCTCTATCAAGAGAGGAACTGGCTTCTCTTGGGAGAAATGCCACTTAGCACGTAACTGTACTTCGGTGATGCTGCCAGCAGCAGCTCAGTAGAGGAGGGGTGCTGGGTGTGTTGATGTGCCCTGGTTTATTTAAAGGCTTGCTCTAAGATATCTTGTTCCAGTTGTTTCAAGCAGCTTCTAAAATGTAGTTTTTAACTCCTGTGTATAATTCTTTTTTTTGCTGTCTGCAGTTACGAGGCAGTAGGATATAACAAGCACCATTAAAATGTTAATTTCCTACAAATATGGCCAAATTAGTAAGAACTGGGCTAGTTTATGGTAATAGCCTCAGCTGGCTGGTTTACTTGTTAGGAAGAGGCTTTGTACCTTCCTTACAGACCTACGTAATGTGTCATTTCTGTGTTTTCTTGAAATTATGCAATTGTTTGTTTAGTTTTCCTCAACTCTACACATGCTTTAAGGAAGCCTCAAAATTGCTGATAGAATATGGCTGTGTATCGCCATCTTTCCTCCCCTTTCCTCCACTGGTCACGCGTGCAGCCATGTACGCCAAGCTGCTGAACGTGGACGGCCGAGCCGCTCCATGTGTGTCTGGAGACGAGTGGGGTACGATTGCTGGCCGGAGTTCGTTTGTGGCAGTGTTGAGTATTTTGAGTGATGAGTTATTTTGGTTTTGTTTGCAAAATGGAATTGGTTTCATGAACTAATAAAATTTGGGAGAAAAGACAAGAACTCATGGGAAACTTAACTGGAGTAATGTCTTTTTTCTCCTCTCCTCTCCTCTTGTCTCCTCTCTCCTCTCTCCTCTCCTCCCGTGTATTTCCCTACAAGTGTCTGACTCGCAGGCTCCATCATTCTTTCTGAGGTTATTCCCCTTCCCGGCATAGACCCACGCTGTCATCCCCCATCTGTAACTGCTGGTGGGGTGAGGGGACACCCTCTGCTCAGCCTCACCTTCATACTTCTCCACCAGTTGCCTATTTAACTGTCACAACTGCTAAGCACATATGGCAGCCTTTTCCTGGGCTGGACTGGTGTCCGTCTTCGATCCTCTGCTTAGAGCAGTTAGAGGTATCACCAAAACTGGCTTTTTTACCAGGAGTTGATACTGTGTACAGAGGTTATTGGGGAAGAGCGTGGAGGAGATGCCCAGACTACATGTGCTTCTTGGAAGAATCAGATTTAATAGCAAAGATTTCCACTTATTTTTGCTGTCCAAAGCATGTTAAAATCAACATGTGAAATGAAAGATCTGCAGCTATGGCAGAATACCCAAGCAGTTTACTAAACAAAAGAGTTAACTTGCAGGATTGTGATTATATTCCTCATGGTCCCTCTAGTTTCTCATAGGGTTGGATACTCTGGATACTCTGCTGCCTGGTGTAGCTATACCAGCTTGGGTGGGTTTTTGTTTGTTTGTTTGTTTTTGTGGGTTGTTGTTTTGTTTTGGTTTGTTTTTTTGTTTTGTTTTTTTTGGTTTTTTTTTTTACTTCAGGATTTTTATTGTAAGTGTGGGAACAAAGAGCAGATATTCTGTCTACTGAGGGAATGATGCAGTTTGAAATGTGAGGAGATAGAGGTTTGTTCCTGTAAGGGAGATCACCTTGAACAGCAGGGCTTTTCAACCTTAAGCCTGCTATTTCACTATGTTGAGAGAAGTTAGTTAAATAGCCAAATTATTTAAACAAGTAATTGCAGTCTGGAAATCAAAACTGTCTTTTGGGTACTGTGATTCAGTCCTGTTTATAGCAAATGTGCCAACAGTGCAGACTGACTTACGTAAAGAGTTGCACTCTGAAGAAATGGAGGAGAGGTCCGTGATACCTAGAGGACAAGTTTGGTGCTCTCCTGTGTCACGCAACTTCCTCTACTATTTCCAAACTCTGCTACGTGGAGAAAAATATCCCTCTCATCTTTTGACGAGCTGTGTGGGTGGGAATGGAGGAGGCTCTTTTCCAGAGTGCCGCTTTCCAACGGGGCTGCTGTTCACATTTCTGTTGGTCTGGTGGGAGCTTGACCTTGAGTTTTTTACTCTGTGATAGGATTTCAAGGAATAGTTTACATGGCTTTTACAAGTGGCTGTGTAGTACAGACAGTGCCAGAAATGAAGCTGATGCCTGAAGCCAGACTTACTGTATGAAACCTGCTGTTTCTCCATTACTCCTTCACATGATTTGGATAAATCCCTCCTTCATGTGTTGTGCAGCATAGCAGTCTTTCACACAGTGTCCTTTTACATATTATCTATGCAAGTTTTTACTCAATCCTCCATGCCCCTTCATTTAGAAGTTGACATGATGAGGAATTACAACACTACAAATTTGCATAATCCACGTAGTAAATTTTTTTTTTTTCTTTTTTCTGCCCTATACCTTCTGTGCCCATAGCACCAACTTCAGGATCATTTTCAGGTTTTTGTTGGGAGGAAGGGAGAAGGAACAGAATAAGCAGCAGCACTGCTTCTCACATGGAAATGTGCAGGATTTGGGGATTATAGACATTCTTTATAAGCTCAAGGCCAGTGTATAGGAAGGAAATTAAAGGTTCTTAATTAATAGTGTTGGTTGTAATTTGGTATGTGCTAGCTATGTCTTTGTAGTTCTTCTTTATATACCAAAAATGTTGAACTTCTTTACTCGTGAGGGGAAAAGTTAAAAAATTTTGATTTATTAAAATTATTTTTATGACTGTATGGTGGTTGGAGAGCTACTGGTGTTTGGTAAAAGACTCAATTCCTTCCATCAGCTGTGTGCTGACTATAGAAATCAATGACGGACGCTTCAAACACTTATCTGGTTTTTTTATGTGTTTTATTTTTGCAATATAGATATTTCGGAGCCTTAATGGATTCTCAGATCAGCAGTAGAATAGTTAAAGCTTGCAGAAGCAAGTTATGAAGTGTTGTACACAAAATCACTGCATCTTGGGAATCTTCCTCTGAAAACTCGCATTGTTTCATGATAATTTTTGTTACTTGCTTACAGAGCTGTTAATGTTGGCTTCTGCTGAATTGTCTCCCTAAACGGAGGGAAGCCCCTCCAGATAGACCATCTTGCTGTACGCTGGCTATTAGCCTTGTTCTCAGTGAGGTGCCCCGGTAGCTGAATGATTGGCGGACTACGAACATGGCCCTGTGGTTGCTTTGTGAACAAAAAAGTAGGGGAGTTCATTTTATCATCGCGTATGTAACACAGCAGTTGTAGGTCTGTGGTCTTTTGCCTGATAGCTTCAGTAACTCCTCCTGTATGGTCTTGCCGTAAGTGAAACTGTAATGTGTAGGTAGCTTGGCACCATGGCACATGTGAAGTGTTGTTCAAACTTGCAAGCTGCCTACGCGTGGTGCTGCGGATGTTTGTTGGTAAGGGCTGGGGCAGGCTTCTCTTTCAGCGATGGGTTGCACACTCTCAGCTACGCTCAGTGGAGGTACACGCACTGCATGGAAGTTGACAGAGATTAGTCAGGCTACAGTTGTTAGCYGTGAGTCTCATCCTGCTTCAAATGTGTACCTCTTATTTCTCTTTTTTTTTCAACAAATAGCAAGGTGAAATCGTTGTTTATCAAAAAAGGAATATGTAGTCATTCTTCAAAACTAGACTATGTTTTATATCTTTGTTCTGTTTCTGAAGATTGCTGAGTGAGCTACGAGCAGTCACCCTGAGCAGATGAAGTGCTTGCCTGCTACTGAGAGACCTTTTCAAGAAATACCTGCTAGGTCCAAGCCATTCTGCATAGACCTTGGAAGGCTGTTCGCAAAGTGTCTTTCTCTAAGCCTGGATTATGGTTTGTTTCCACAGTGTCTTTTTTTTAGCAGTACCCCCATTCTCTGATTTATCTGTATTTATCATCCAAAGATGATGAACGTGCAGTTGAGATTATGAAAAATGCAGTCAGCATCGGACAGGTATAACCACATTGGTCTCAGTAACTTGCACTTTTTTTACTTGAAAGGATAGAATTAAARTTCTTCTTCAGGGCTGGCAGGGCTCACGCTTTCTAAACAGTTCAGTGATCACCTTCCATAATATACTTATTAGTCTGAATAAGATGTTCCATGCTAGTACATGTACTGCTGACTTTAAGTGTTTATTTTAAAGCACATTGTAAAAGGCCAACTTTATTCTGAGTGCTATGTCAAGCAAGCTAGGCTGCTTATACTTGCATTTGAACAGTGGAAGAGGAGATATATGGAGTGATAGCCTAATCTTACCCTGTGTTAGTTGTGTCCTGTCCTTCCCCCCCATCCGTCACCCCCGTGTCTCTTTGTTTTTTATAAGCAGAAGTTGTGGTGCTTGCTTACGGCAGTGCTTCCCCTGTGCCCCGGCTTCTTACTTGGTTGAAGACCAGCTGCCTGAGCCTTCTTGAACGCAGAGGCTCTTGCTGAGCTGGTGATGTTCATCTTCCTGTCTTCACCCTCAGCTCCCCTCACTAGTAGACAAAATTCAGGGTGAGGAAGCAGAAAAAAGCCTTTTGTCAATGCTGAGCTGTGACAAGCTCTTCCCCCATCCTTCAGAGGAGGGACTGAAGCTCTGGCGTGGGACTGATTTCTGAAATGTGCCTCACGGCAGCTTCATAAACACTGTCTGTAGGGTGAGGGTTTGCAGTTGTTTAACCTGATTTAAGTGCAGGTGGCTGCTGTAAAAGGATGCTTTCTCCCTCTGCCCGCGACCAGAAACATTTTCTGTGCGGGAGGCACAACAGCTCTAATAGCTTGTACAACCATGAGTGAGGCTGCATAGCTGTCTGCTCCGATTAGACTGACCTTGCCAGAAAACAGACACAAAAATGAGTTGTATCAGCAACGAGCTGATAAACTGCATGAGTGGTCAAGTGACATAAAGGCCACGGCAGAAATGAATGGAGTTGCTCCCTTTGGTGTCAGCCTGTGATCAAGTGGCCTTCAGGCTTGCCTGGGCTCGTCTGGGATCGGGATGGGTATGCAGCAGGGGGGACGGGGTGGCGAGGGGGGACCCAGTGGGTGACTGGGAAGGGAGGGTTTCACCTGGAGGGCTTTTATTACTATCACGACATGCTAGCCCTTTCACAGGATATCTGCCAGGCAGAGCAGCTGGCAAACACCAGTGCTGAGCAACTACTTGCTGCCCCATGGCTTGAACTGGTGACTCCTCCAGTCCGTGTGTGCTGCTTGAGCTCCTCTCTGCGGGCAAAGTCATTTTCTTGCAGGGTTTTTTGGTGCTGCTCTTCAGATGGCATAGTAAATGTTTCACTTTTTTTTTCCACACAGGTGTCTTGAGGAAAAAATGAGCTTTATCTTCCTGTTTTGGGAGTTAAGATTTCCAGTTTACCAGTTTACAGAGGAATTAATTTAACAAAGCTTGCTAATTTTAGGTTTCATGATGAAAGAGAGACAGAGGTGTGTAGGGTGTCAATGTGTTAGTGGAAGGGGTGTGTTTTTGGAGCTGTGATGTTTCCAGTATGATGTTAAGTGGGGGATTAAGTACAAAGTACAACTCCCACAGCTACTCAGCTGAAATAGTCACTGCCCTTGGTTTCTTTCTTGACACACCTGTATAGGTACATGTGTGTGGCTTGGGTTTTTTTTGTGAGCACCTGCAATTTTCCAGTGATGATCAAGCCAAGGCCCCCCAGTTTCAGCTGGCTTGGGCACTGTCCCTAGCAGTGGGAGCAGCAGCTCCCCCTTCTCCATCCTTCCATGGAGGGTCACTGGAGATGCCTCCTCCTTTAGTGTCTTGCTGAAGGGCCTGTCCCCAGGTGGTTGAGGGATTAAGGCTGATGCCTTGCACAGGTCTGAAACTTTGCAGGGACTGAGCAGCTCGTTTTGGGAACCTCTGCCTTAAAATGTTTGCCAAATATGTCTGAAGTACCCTCTGGCTGAGGCAGGTACAGAAGAGAGTCCTACAGCCCCATGCTGCCATGTTCTATGTCTCCCCTCTTCCCCCAACCCCCCCTGTCTGCAGCAGCCGAGCTGAAGGTTTTGAAGACAAGTCACTTTTATTGTACAACCCCGGTTCGTCTCCCAGGCAGCTTCATGTTGTGAGCTGAATGACATGTTAGTCTCTTTTGGGAAAAAAATAGATTTTAGCGTAATGCATATTCATGAAGCTGCATTATGGTTGCTGTGACAACCTCACCACTGGCAGGCAAGATCGGTATGTTGAACTTCTGTCTCCAGTCCCTGTGTTGTACTGTAGTGCATGTTACACAGCTTTCCACTCCCCCCCCCCCCCGCCAACCCCCACTCCTCAGTCAGTGGACAATTTAAATTGTTTCAGAGTTGATGTTTAATTAATAGCTGCATATAATTAAGCCTGCAACACTGAAAAAAACTTCCTGCTCGTTTCTGACCTGTGTTACTAGAGTGTTGCTTCTGCCAGCAGTCCATAACACAGAGGAGATGATTCTGGTGGGATTTTCTTCGTTCATCTCCCTTTAAACTCAAGGGAAAAATAAACCTGAATTACTAAGCATAATATTTTTCCACACCATAGGTAGCCTAACTGATAACTTCATCTCTCATGCAAAAAACCCCCAACAAAGTCTATCCCCCTAGTCTATCCCTGTCTAGTCTAGTCTATCCCTAGAGTTTTAAGGACTCCTGACCCTGAAAGGGTTGGGAGCTTTTAGTAGGTGTTACTCAAAACCAGAAAGCAGTTTGCTCTGTATGTGCATTACATCATGTTATGACCCTGGGGCCAAGGGTGACGTAATTGGAGGAGGACTTTACCAGGCTGTGACGCTAAGGCAGTGACTAATTTCAGGATGAACCTGTGACGGGTTGAGCGTGGGGAGAGCTCAGCTCTGAAGGTCAAGCCCTGTGTGTTTGTTGATGTTGGAAATTGAGGGCGCTTAGGCAATGCTTGTAACTTTTGGAGAGTGTTTGTAAGCTGCTCTTGGCCAGTCCAGCTGAATGTTTGGCCCATTGCTGTTTCTTGGTTTCCAATGAGAAATGATGACATCGTTCTATACAGAGAACTTAACATACTGCATAGTCCTGGGTGATATAAGTCTCACGTGGGCACCATTCATGAAAGGGCTGTGTTGAGTGAGGTTTGTGTCCCTTCTGCGTGCTTAAGCGTCTTGTTGAGTTGAGCTTAATGTAAAGTTTTCTTGAAAGGTGCCAACTTCATCTATACAAAACCACTCCCTGTAGCTCAAGAAGAGATGCTGCGGGTAAGGTTTGGCTTTCTTCACAGATGTGAGCCTTCTGGAGAGCAAATTGGGAGAAGTGTGTGCACAGGGGGAAGAAAAGCTGAGCAGAGAAGGAGCGCTCAAGTGCAGTCAGTTGATCTTTCTCTGGTTAGTTTCTTAAATATTAATAAGTACAAAATGTTCAGACAGTGACTTGAGATGAGATTCTGTCCATTAAAATGAGAAATTGGGAAGGAAAAAATCATGTAGCAAGAGGGAACTTTTTGCACAGAGCAGTATATAGAGCTGGACCGTGAATCTGTTGTAGGCTTAGCTGTACTCACTGAGGTTTCCAGTTTTAGTTAGACGTGTCCAGAAAAAAACGCACCAAGCCTTGCTTTCATTATCAGTTGGTATGTGGATGGCCTGAGTGTATCTTGTTGTGTTCCTGCTCTCCTGTCAGCTCTTTTAGGATAATACGCAGGAGCATTTCAGTGAAGAAGTAATGAATACCTAACGTAATCCTGATACTTTCCACTCCCTCAATTTGCACGTCCCTCCCTCACGATAAGAGCGAAACATCCTGGTGTTGACACTGTGTCTGTATTTGTTCATCCACATATACCCTGGCTTTTCTTGGATACCAGAGCTCTTACCTTGGACTTCTGCAGAAAGACATTTTGAGATTAAAAGGAGAATGTGAAGGAGATAGGGTGCAAAGGTGAGAACTAGGGGTATGCTAGATTTGCTTCAACTCTAATGTCATCTTCAGCTTTCTGAAACGCCATTTTTCCAGCAAAAGGAACACAGGTGCTTTGAAGGTTACTTTGCTGTGTCATAGTCTTGTATGGCCTTTTTGACCGAAGATGAAACTCTTCCATGATGTTTTAGTGGATTTTGTTGTTGTTTTTTTCCCCCCAGGGTCCAGATGAACACTGAAGCGATGCTCTTTGTGTGTATTGGGTTTGCGTTTTCTTAACAGCTATGGAAGACTGAATTGCCATGTTACGAAGCAGAGTCCTTTCTCCGACAAAGCACACATGAAGATTTATCTGTTCAACCTCTGCCTGGTCTACCAGGCCACATACTCTGATTCAGCGTATTCTTGTGTAAAAACTAGATGCAACAACAGAAAACCAAAACCTGTAAGCCACTAGTAGGAGACTCTGGGGTGAGTTAAGGTGGATTTCAGACAGCAGCAGCGCACTGAGTGCTGCCCTTCCCCGAGTTCCCTCCTCCCTTCTGCATCCCAACCTCTTACACATTCATGCAAGAGCAGAGCATGGGGGGAGCAGTGGCATGAAGGGGTTGGGGGGATGTCCATAGCAGCAAGCCCTGTAATCGATACCCTTCCAGACTATGCTGGCAGGCTGGTTCTTGTTGTTCCCCAGCCGCTCGTTGTCTCCTTGCTGAAGCCTCAAAAGCTGTGCTAGATCTCCTTATGATTTTTATGTGAAAGTTTGGGAAAACTTGATTTTTCTCTACTTAGTGTAAGTGTGTGTATGTTGGTTTGGGGTTTTGGGTCTCAATATATTTGCTTAAACTGAACGTCTGACAGTTATTTGGGGGTTAATTGAGGGTTTTCATATTAGGTCCAAATAAAGTCATCTCTTCTCTGGCCCTCTGTAAAGGGAATAAAACCTCAGCCTTGAAGGATTTGCTTTAGCAACTAGATATTAATGGCAATTAAAAAAAACACCTTTAAAGATGATTTTAGTGGTGGTGGTGTTTTTTTTTTTTTTTTTTTTTTTTTAGTGTGGAAAGTAGAGACCTTTTTCACTAATCAAGCCCTGTATACATAAACTGTTGCCTAGTTTTCTACTAGATGGTTTGGGACTTCAGGATAATTTTTACAGGCTGCTGTTTAATTTTGCTGGTTTGACCTCTGCTATGGCAACAAGAGAAATAAAAGCCACCTTCTTAAAAACCTGGGTGCCTGAATAGCCTTGTTTGTAAGCATGTTAATGTAAGATATCCTTACTATATTACGACAGAGGGCCTGCTAGTATTATTAGATCTGGCTGAGGTGCAGCAAGGTTGGACCTAAATCAGTCTTGCAGAGTCAGCATCTGCCTTACTGTGCTCTGCAGCACTTTCTGTTACAGTGTTGAATGTGGGAAAGATCTCCTGTTGCTTACATTAATGGTAGGGTGTTTGTATGCAGAAATAAACTTGATTGGGGAGGATGGATTTGATTTTTATTTTGCTCAAGTTAGTAATTTGCAGGCATGATACCAATCTTAATTCTTATTTATAGCTTGCTTGTTGTATGGTAGCTAGAACAATTATTGTCACATGTATGACAGTGTTGGGAAATGAGTGTTTACAACGCATGGAGTTAAAATAGTTGTCTTTTTATTATGATTTCATAATATTTGTTTATGGGGGATGCGGGTCTACATTTACGCTCTGAGCTCTGTGTGTGCAAAACTGCGTATTGGTTTTGGTGTTGCTGGTGTGGGGAGTTGCTAGAAACAGCCTGAAACTTAGAGCTGAGCCAGCTGAGGCCAGGATGTGGACGGGTAGTTGGGAGAGGGTGAGGGGATGAATAGCGATGATGGTGAAGCAAGTGTTTTTGATATTTAGCTACTGTATTTTACAATAAACCTAATTCTAGGTCAGATTCTGGTCTTACGTTTTACAAAAGCTTCCTCAAGCTTATCTAAATTTGACCCAAGCCACTTGAAATACAAAGTCTCTGAGAAGCTTTTTTTCTAGTGAGCCTGAAACTGCTGAAATGTCGCCATATTTATTGATTTTTATCTAAAAAAAAGTTGCTAGTTGCAAGAACAGGCTGACATAAAAAGCCTGTCTTAGATTCCACATTTGGCTGGAGGCCCGATAATGAGTTTCTATAGGAGCTTGTTGGCAAGCTTAGGTTAATCTAATGTAACTGTAAGTGATCTGGGAGCCTGGTACACTCAAAACAATTTTTAGACAAAATGATCTTATTGTTTTTAAATTACAACTGAGCAGATATTTTTATATAACAGCTTCTTGTACTTAAAGCACTGAAAAAAATGCCTAGGAACATGGTTCTTTACTATTTCCTCTTTTAATGGTCAACCTACTGAATAATACTTTAAAATATTGACACTGGTGACATCTCTTTTTGCTAGCCTCTGTGTTTCGGAATTTAAGCTGACTGTTCAGTGGAGTGATCTGTTAGTTCTTTAAAGAAAGGTTTGCATCTTTAAAAGACCAGGTGGTAACACACTTAAGGGTAGATACATCAGTTTTACTAGTAAAAAATACTGTAAATGTGTTCACGGGTACGTCTGTTGGCCAGGTTATTCTGTGACTAGGGCTGAAATGCATGAGCCATCCTAGGAGGAGGCTGGAGCTTAGGACTTGGTGTTCCCAAAGGGTGTCCAACCCGGGCAGTTACACCACTGGGCCTTTTAACCAGCCTCATGGGTCTTTCATTCTTCATTGCCTGAAGGCAAAGCTTGAAGAGAAGGGCTGGAGATTGCTCTGTCTCAAGATGTTTTTGTTGCCTCTCATTTCTTTTGTGTGATAAGTGAATGTGAATCCACTCTAAGGGGAAAACTGAATTCAGATCTTGAAACGTCCATCGAAGTGCTGTATATGCCAGGCTATAAAAAGAGGTCCAGATCCAGC
This sequence comes from Phoebastria nigripes, assembly GCA_035582835.1. Classification (NCBI taxonomy): domain Eukaryota; kingdom Metazoa; phylum Chordata; class Aves; order Procellariiformes; family Diomedeidae; genus Phoebastria; species Phoebastria nigripes. Next base: position 565,737 of record JAYKAV010001456.1, on the reverse strand, counting down.
CCTGGTCTTTAGGGAGCGGTGGATAAATGTGTCTTTAACAGGAGAACGTTGAAGTCTCCTGATTCTGCCCGGGACAGCAATGCTCATCTGCAGCCTTAAGTTAACTGCTCCATCTGTAAGAGGGATGGAGAAGGCTTGGGGTGCATGCTTGTCCTCCATGGGTGTGGGCTGATGAGTGCCGACCAGAAAAGGGATAGCACTCCACCATCGTTATTATTTCTTTGTATAGCTGTATCATTAGCAGTGACAACATGGATGATGAACAAACAGGGTTCGGTTTACAACTTTGCTTTGCTGTAGTTCTGACTTACATGGTATGTAAAACTGGTTGAACATAGATGGAGATCTTTGAGATGGGAGGGAGCGTGATACAGTTGTGCCGGTGCTTATCTGTCGTGGTTTAACCCTGGCAGCACCTAAACACCACGCAGCYRCTCGCTCACCCCCYGSCTCCRGTRGGRTGGGGGAGAGAATYGSGAGGGCRCRAGTAGGAAAACTCRYGGGTTGAGATAAAAACAGTTTCATAATTGAAATAAAACAAAGTAGAACAGTAATAATAACAGTGGTAACAACAACAACAATAGRATATACAAAACAGGTGATGCACAATGCAACTGCTCACCACCCGCTGAACCGACACGTTGCCGAGCTGACGTGTGCCTGAAAAAATGTGCGAGCCCGTCCCGGAACCCCGAGCCCCCCCCCCCCCTTAGTGACTGAGCATGATGTTGCATGGTATGGAATACSCCATTGGCCAGCTGGGTCAACCGCCCCGGCTATGCTCCCCCCGCCAGCTTCCCATGCACCTGGCAGGGCATGGGAGGCCGAAAAGTCCCTGGTGCAAGCACCACCCAGCAACACCCAAAACACCAATGGGCCATCAACGCTCCTATTATACCAAACCCAAAACACAGCACACCCTCCCCAGCTACTGGGAAGAAAGCTAACTCTGTCCCAGTCGGAACCAGGACATTATCAGAGGTTTAAACTTCCCTGATAGCATTTGTTCTCTAGTTGCTATTAATAGTAGGGCCTAGAGATATTTCTGGATGTGATAGCTGACAGGTTTCTTCATCAAATAGTCAATGAATGAGCAAGAAGTGTTTCTATTTTAAACTTAGCTTTGACAAGTAATACAACTTCAAAGTAAAGCTGTTCATAGAAAATAACTTTGGTGTGAGTTACCGCAGGTGATTCTCTTTAGGTGAAATATTAAACACTGGGCTGCAACTTTAAGCATCTCTGATAAAGGAAGAGTTTTGTGGGTTTTTTTTTTGCCAGCTGCACTATAGGGGATTTGTATTAGTTTCAAACTAATGTGTTTAAGTGAAGGGTGCTAATAAACCTTGGCAGAGGTGCAAACTAAGGCAGATTTTTGAAGGGAACGATTTGGTTTGAACTTGGTGTGAATAGTCACTGCCAAAGTGTTAGGGTAAGCGGAGAATCCGCAGGGAAAGACGAAGAGCTCTGTTGAAAAGAGGTTTGTGTTGGGAGGTGAGAATTGCCTCAAGTGCAAAGGCTGTGGGAGCCAGTAGCAAAAGGCTCTTCTTTCTTGCTCTTTATTTATATACCTGAAGTGACGCATGTCTAGATCTGCCTTTTGCTTTTTCATCTCACACCAGTGCCTAGGATGATGTGCCATGAAGCTAAGCATGTTTTTTAATGAAGAGGAGGGCAATGTTGACCATAGGGAAAAAAGGATAGTAACAGGAACAAGTGCCTCAAAATAAATTTTTACCACTGCAAAAGTCCATTTGGGAGAGCATTGCGGCACCCTCCAAATGGAACGTTTTGAGCTGAGAAATAGAGTTTGTAAGAGAGAAAATTGTCTGGTTTGTTATAAACTGCCAGAGAGGTAGCTTGCTGGAGTGGCAGGATCAAGGAACTAAGTTGGTTTTTTCATTGTTGTTTTTGTTTTTGGGTTTGGTTTGGTTTTTTGGTTGGTTTTTTTTTGTTTTTTTGTTTTTTTTTTTTTGTTAAAAGATGGAGTTTGGGACCTTTTGCGTGATACGTGTAGAGCATTGAATCAGAGCGAATCGGCGGGTCTGGTTTAAATCAGAAATGATACAGTGCAGTCTCTTGGAAAACTACCATTACAATGAGTTTACATACATTAATTAAGCTTTCTTCTGTTGTCTTTTTAAAAGCAAAATGCTTCTCCCGGTACGATTTATGATTTATAATTTAAGTATTGCTCATGTCAAATACTGTCTCTGGAAGTGAAATGAAATGTGCTGGGCATTTCTCGTTCCTCTAGATGCCATGGCACCTGCACGTTCTGCAAAAATACTGGCTGCGATGTTTCTTTTACAATAAAGTTTTGGTCATGCTAGTTTTAAAAAAAAAAAAGGTGAAAGCATCACTAATAAAGTGATTCTCCTTTGCATCTCAAAGGGATTAATAGAAATGTAGCAAAGGGTATACAAGATTGTCAGTAGTGGTAATTTTAAGGATCTTGGCAGTGCATTTGAATGTGGTTTATGGTCAATTTCAATGATCTCTAGTTTTTGGTGGGATCTTCTGCATGGATCTATCTGGTGGCTTTCTTCAATAAACCCTTGGTACTTTCTGTTTTCTTAGCCTGAAGCAGTAGGGAGATACGATAGCCTCGCTACTCTTTTGCTCCAGTTTTTCTGGGAATTTAAAGATTGGTTGTGAAGCTTAATGGATTTTCATGTCTTTGATTAGAAGTATCAGCAAGTTGAAGAATGTGGACTTACCAGCTAAACTTTCTTTTGTTTCAAGTAACCTGTTAGGAACTGACTTCCTAATCTTTCTTTGGAGTGCAGGTTGTTAGCTTGTGCCCATTCTGACTTGCGTTAAAAATAGCCATGAGAAAGAGGCCGTAATAGTGTGGGAAGATGGTAAATCATCAACTACTGAAAAACAAACCATGCATCTGTTACACTGTGGAAAAAAAAAGCCTGTTAAAAAGCTAAGCTGCAGCATGTTTTTCCTCCAGTGGCAGGAAGGCCCTTGAAAGATGGTTAGAAGTAGTTAGTGATTAGAATGCGTGTATTTAGGTTTATTGCAAGCTTTCTAAAGTACTCTTGATGCCTTGTTTCTTACAGAGACTCCAACCGTCATGTTAAGGTAAAGCAGAAAAGTGCAGTGCTGAACATGCTAAAGAAGTTGGACAAAATAAGGTTCAGAGGTCACAAGAGAGATGAGTTCCTTGATTTAGCAGAGTCTCCAAATGCTTCAGACACTGAATGTGGAGATGAAATCCCGGTGAAAATACCTCGAACATCAACTCGAGACAATGAAGAGCTGAGAGACCCTGTAAGTACTTGATTTAAGTATTGTTATATTATGTTATATAGTTGTCAGGCAGAAAAATAACAGAAATGAATAATTCTTTGTCCCTATATTTTGGATTTAACACTTGAAGATTTGTGGACTGGGAAGTAAGCTTCCAATAATAGGCTTCCATTTTTGTGGAAAGATCAAATTAATTTCTTAGTACTAGGGTTCCCTGTCTCTACTATTGATTTTAGATGTTGTGGGTTGACAGGTTTGTTAACCTTGGATGTGCTTCTGAATGCTGTCTGGTTTTTATTTGTTTTGTTGAATTACTGACGAACAGATCTGAAGGAAAGATGACTTTTCAGTCTGAGAAGCTCACGTCTGCTCAAATGGCACTGACCAGGGCTGTAGGAATAAGACTTCTGTGGCTTCATTAGAGTGAGAGGGTCAAACCACCTTGTTCTTCACTGCAGTGTTGTATCCAGTAATGCTTCCATGCTGTAGAGCTGGTTTAAACCTATGCAGGAGGTGAGCAAGACTCTTCAGGTGCTAAAACTTTTTGGTGCTTGTAAGCAGAAGCACTCAAACAGACCTACCTTTTTAAAAGACACTGTTTCAGGAAAAGTTAAATATTGGTTAACAAAAATAAAAATCCTGCTTTAACTGTTAAAAAATGGCTGTGGATCCTTGAGCTTGGAGTGCTACAATCTAAATTACGATTGTTGTGGTTTAACCCCAGCCAGCAACTAAACACCACGCAGCTGCTCGCTCACCCCCTGCCTCCAGTAGGGTGGGGGAGAGAATTGCGAGGGCGCAAGTAGGAAAACTCATGGGTTGAGATAAAAACAGTTTAATAATTGAAATAAAACAAAGTAGAGCAGTAAAAATAACAATAACAACAACAACAATAATAGAATATACAAAGCAGGCGATGCGCAATGCAACTGCTCACCACCCGCCGACTGATGCCCAGGCCGCCCTGTGACGCGAGAGGACCCCCCAGCCCTAGTTTTATACTGAGCATGATGTCACATGGTATGGAATACCCCATTGGCCAGCTGGGTCAACCACCCCAGCTATGCTCCCCCTGCCAGCTTCCCATGCACCTGGCAGGGCGTGGGAGTTTGAAAAGTGCCCGGTGCAAGCACCACCCAGCAACACCCAAAACATCAGTGGGCCATCAACGCTCCTCTCATACCAAACCCAAAATACAGCACCCCCCAGCGACCAGAAAGAAAGTTAACTCTATCCCAGCTGAAACCAGGACAACAATTTGTCCATTTAACTGTATTCTAGAATGTGACTTGGAAGTCAGAATTTATACCACCCTATTTGGAAACTCGCCGTACAGTTTTTATCCCCAAAATGTCGTCAGTCTGTTGTCTGAAAACTCATTTCTAGAAGCACAGGGCTTGCTCACCCCAAGTGTTAAACTAAAAGACTTCAAACTGTATACGCTTAAGCATTTCCTTTGGGGTTGGCAGCTTGTATCCTGTTCTGTAGCTCTTAGGTTTTTTAAATTCAAGTAGGCTTGTATGGTATCACATACAACGCTGCTTATATGGAGCTCTTTTGCCAGAATTTTTTTCCTATGATCATAGAACAAACAAGTGGTAATGACAGAGCATTTTTCTGTCACAAAAAGTCTGTTGTATGCAAATCCTCAAGCTCCTCAGACAAGGAAGGTCTGTTGAATGCCTTTCCTTTGCTCTTATTCTACTGAAGACATCTGTCATTTGTTAAGACGTATGTGTTGTGTATACTGGGACTAATCTGTGCTGCTGCCCTTCCAACATGGTATTTTCTGACTTTTTTGTAGGTAAATACTGGCTTATTTTCATTAAACTTAAGGCATTACATTTATGTGTGGAGAGCAGGGAATACCCTTTGTATCTAATCAGAAGGATCTGGATGGCAGAACTAGAGGCTACAGAAAGATCTGTCTTAAACCCTAGATACTGTTTTCTGTATTTCTTCAGGAGGATAGTAGCTCCAGGATGGTATGGCTGAGGGAATAGCGAGGTAAACCTACAGTTTTGACTAGTTATAAAGCCTTACAGCTACACATCTGCAGTGATGGTCTCCATTTTCTCAAATTGTTGAGCTCTGTGTGCTGAGAAGGTAATTTGAAGAGAAACACTTTGCTTTCTGGCTGATTATGTACTGTTAAGTAGGCTGTTGTAATCTAAGTCCTTGGGATACAGTTGAGTATAGTTCTTTAAAAACAGGGAGAAAGGAAGAGAGGAAAGCAGCGACAGCATCAGACTTCTTGTTTTGCCCTGCTCCTGATGTTTGGGAGCTCCAAACCCAGTGTGATGCTGGAACAGCCTAAGAGCAGCAGCTGTGTTACAGATACGAGCAAAATAAGCAAACTTGTATGAGGAAAGAGGTCTGACGCATAAGGGATAAATTTCAGATGGGAAGTTTAGGGGATTAGCACTTGGCCCTCACAGACATCTGCCTACTAAGCGCTGCTGCCCATCCATAAAATTAAGGGAGAAAGAAATAATCTCCTGTGCTGCAGAGGTGCCGGGAGTAAAGAAAGTAATGCTTGTATATTTAAGTCAATATTAAAATAGTGGCTGAGATCATGTGAACAGGGCGATTCTGAATTATGTCTCTGTTTCTTATTGAGATCACATGGTTGAATTGTGCCTGAATTGTTTTTAATTCCGTGACTAAAACTCAAATCTTAAATTGCTTATACAGGGTGGTTTTCTTTTATAGGCTCTGTAAGCAACTTAGTATTATACTCTTACTACACTGATCATGAGAAGACCAAGTCTTGTTGGTTTCTTCCTGTTTAATACCTTTGGGGAACTGTTGAAAGTATACAAAAGTCAGTGCAAGTCTTGTGCATAAATTGAAGTTAGGCTGCATGTCTTTTCAGATAGATGTGAGCTGTACTGTGCTTCCACTTCTGTGGTTCACTGTTTCTATTAAAATCTGAGTACAGAACTGATGGGCTTGAAAGAGCAAGATTGGTAACTTGGAACTGAGCATAGGCATGCAAAATTTGAGTCCTGGTCACCTTATCTGCATCTTCAATACATAGGTGTCTCTGCCTTCACTGTCAGCCATTTCCTTGACAAAGGCTTCATCTCTGCCCCTCTCTGTGTGTGGGTTCCCCCCCCCCCAGTCTGATGTATTAATCATTATGGAGCCATTAAAGAAAGATCTCTTGTCTATTAGAACAGTACAGCACAGTCGTATGAATGAAAGGCCCTTCTGTACTGTGCCTCAAGGATACGTAGTGCAGTTAGAAATGTGCACATTAGGTGCCTCTTCTTTATGTATGTGTCTGAACTTGACAAGCGTATGCAAAAACTTGCACAAATGGAGGTTTTAGWGTAAAAAGCCTTGTCATAAAAGCTTGCGATTGCAGAGCCCTGACCATCTGTGAAGAGCATCCTCTGTTGCACACCTCCAACAAGTGAAGTGAACATTCAGTCCCAGGCCTGGGACAGATACAGCAGTGGGACTTAGTCCCAACACTTCATATGTCTTACTGAAAGTAGCACGTGCAAAATTTACATCCCGTGGAAGGACAGAAAGGATGGCCAGATGAGGTCATCTTATATTCTTTATCTTAAAACTGTGAGGTTTACCTATTTAGTTCAACAATAAACATCCTAACTCGTGTTTGGGTAAAGCACACAGCTAGCTCCTGGTAGGAGAGCCCTGAGGTTGGAAGGATTTGTTATTTTCCTTTGAATGCTCCTTAGTGGTTTCTGAGACTTTTTGTTCAAAAGGTGTCTTACTCTTAGAGCTAGTTTGATCTCAACTTACGGGCTGGCTGTTTGCTTGCGTGGGTACTTTTCCCCCTCTCATTTAAGTGCCCTGACTACCAGGTATGTCTTGGATAGCAGGTACATTCTTAGGTCTCTGTGGGTACTTGGACACTGTGATCAGATCATTGCCAAGACAGCCGTGTTGGTTAACAAATTAACTCTTTGCTAAGCATCTCTTTCAGTTCCTGAATGGCGTCCCAAATTTCTTCCTCCCTTCCCTCTTTACCATAGGTGGCTGGCTGATTTTTTTAAAGCAAGGACATTCAGCTCTGTACACAGCACTGTTATTTCTGCATTGTTTTGTAAAAACACCACAATCACAAAATAGGTAGAGGGTGTAACCTGGTTCATTCCTGTTTCCTAATAGTGAACGTATTAGCATTTGTCTTGTTGTGACACTGGAAATTCAGGTAATGTTGCTTGCTTGGTAATTAAAGGCCCCTTTATTCTGTGCCATAATGGTTTCCTGTTCTGTAGATGCAACATGGGTTCCTTCCTGCTAGATCACAATTCTGCACCTAAAAAAGCTTTAAAATGTTGCTCCGGCAACTTGATTTGCTAGGATGCAAATGTTCAGGGGTGGGGACTGTGCCCTGAAAATCATAGATCGCCCATGTATTTGCCAGTTCTGGCTTGATTTGCCTCATTTTAACTTATGTCTCGTCATTTTGTGCTATAGATGAATTTATGTACTCTTAATGTGACAAATGTCCCGTTTTTATAAAAGGGAGAAAATGTTCAGTACTACGTACAGGTATATGAATGAACTCAGTTCAGAGGAGGATCGCATCCCCTTCGGCAGAGGGGGGAAAGAACAAATTTGTGTTTAAACCCGTGGAGGTTCTGCACTAACTGGGCAGTGAGCATTGCAAATCGAAGCTCTCTCGTACCTGGCATATTGTACTGAAAGCAGTCTAATCTACTTATGCAAGTTCCCCGCCAGTGTGCTAGGATTAAATCTGAGTTATTGTGGTACAGAAAACATTAATTGCTATTCCAGTACAGTTTGGCTTTTCCTGAAACATGTCAATTAAAACCTTAAACACTTCGGTATTGATCACCTCATTTACAATGCTTGGAAGGTATAAAGCATGATGCAAACATTACAGTTAAGATATTAAAGTCTCTAAACCTGGCTAGCACTAGATTTTTTTAAATTTACGTAAAATATAGCTGTGTTTTAGGAGCTTGCCAATATGGGTATGCTTCCCAGAATTGCTACTAAGGATTAACTATTCATGCAGATGCTTTCATTCTTGAGCAGTGTTTTTGGGTTTTCCCTTTCCTTAGAGCAGGTAAATGCAGCAGCCACGGGGAACCCTTTCGTAATTTGAAGCAAGAAAATGCACATGAAGTGTCAGTTGAGAAACTCAGGAGACTATGACCTCTCTAGACAAGCTCTGTAGTTTGTTGTATTACTGAAGAATCATAGAATGGTTTGGGTTGGAAGGGACCTTTCAAGGTCATCTAGTCCAACCCCCCTGCAATGAGCAGGGACATCTTCAACTAGACCAGGTTGCTCAGAGCCCCGTCCAACCTGAGCTTGAATGTTTCCAGGGATGGGGCATCTACCACCTCTCTGGGCAACCTGTTCCAGTGTTTCACCACCCTCAGCGTAAAAAAACCTTCTTCCTTCTATCTAGTCTGAATCTACCCTCCTTTAGTTTAAAACCATTACCCCTTGTCCTATTGCTACAGGCCCTACCTGACTTTTTTTTCCCCCTTTGCTGGTCAAATGAATGCAAGTTAAAATTTTGTATTTTAAACTACCTATTCCCTGTGTTGTGTCCTGGCCACTGCTGGGCCCTGAGGAGTGGCTTGGGTGGATGGTTATGCCCCTGGGCTTGGCATGCCGTGTCCTTGCTGCTCCCCATCCTCTGTGTTTGAGAACTGCTCCTCTCTAAGTTAATTACAAACTTGGAAATGAGACCAGCATTTTGTTAGATATTCCTAGAGAAAAATCATCCGCTTATGATGTTGTGCAAGTAAAATAAAAGGAGGGAGTTGGCCAGTTATGTTTCTGTGTGATGATGATGATGTGCTGTGCTGCAGATGGAGAGGACAAATCCGCATCTGCTCGGTTAAGAAGTGACTTAGACCTTTTCTGTGGCTGTACAGTGAAGGTGGCGTCGGTGCTCAGTGCACAAAACAAAATCCTAGGGCTTGCAGGATGAAGGGGGTTCGGGGAGGGAAGGCAGAGAGCTCTCAGGTTGGGAGATGCTGTTATGAAAAGCCTGAACTGCAGATGTTTGAAAAACACATTTGTGGGTAGATGTGGTTTTTCAGATCTGGAGCTGGATGTGGCTTGGAGCAGCAACTCTGAACTCTGATAGTGGGTTAGAGACAATCTGTCGTCATCAGAAATCTTCCTTTAACCCCTCTGACTCTGACTCTCCGCGCTCAACTCTGGCATTTTGCTGGCTTCCTAGGCACCACCAAGCCTTGTCTTCGCTAAGTAATGGTGATTGCCAACGTTTCAAGAGGGCTCCTGTGTCAAATACTGTCAAAGCTAGAGAGGCAGAAGGAAAAGCAGAAATCTGTGGAAGCCTTCAAGGCTTTTACTGTGAGTCAGAAGCAAGAAAGGGCGTCTGTAGTTAAGTTAAAAGTGTAGTTAATCCAGCCTGAGTCCCAGCACTAGCCTGCAGAAGCAGCAGAAGAAAGAAACATTACCCAGTTAACGCTGGAATTAATACAAGATAATTTTTTTGTTAACTTGTGAGTTGAGTCAGTTATGCCAACTTCAGAAAGAGGTACTTTTTGAATTCAGAGGCAGGCAGTTGACCTCCAGCAAATGTATAGACCTTATTTCTTATGTTTTTAGCCCGTTAACACCTCTTGACGCAACGAGGTGTGTTGGTGTGGGGAAGAATCTTCTGGGACAAAAGAAGCATCTGCTTAAATGTCTCCCATATCACTGTGCTGGACATGCTCAGTTTTCTGAATGCTTCTAACTTGTATTCATTAATATGTTACGGTGTCACTAATTTTGGAAATTGTGTGCTTTGTTTTCCACCAAGCTTGTATCACTGTATTTTACTACTCTGGTTAAACCATTTTATTATTAGATGATAATTGCGTGATCTTGCTCCTGGTATTCTTAGCAAGCAGCCTTATGTTTTAACTTAGTGGATGKTTTTTTTTCCTTTTTTCTCTAACTTAGAAGGTGATTGTAACCTTTTGGGGTTAGTTTAATGATGTGTACCTGCTGATTTTTAACCCATTAACCGATGTCAGACTTCTTGGGTCCAATGCTTTAGCAGATACACACATTTGGAAACTTTCAGAAAGAGTTCTCTTCACCCATATCACTCAGTCCCCAGTCCTAGGCATCTTTTGCTTTTTCCTGCTTCCTAGGAGGCACAGTCAAGGTATCCTGGGCTTTAATTAATGGCTTAACATCTCTGAAGAAGCAAAAGTGGAGCTGGTTCTCTAAATGGATTTCTGAAATGTAGCTCGTCTCTTGGTGAAATACCTTGAGTATCTTCAATGAGGATGAAAACTTGGAATATGCTTTGATATTTGCTAGCCCCTTTCTTCTTCCTCTCCTCTCTCTCCTCAGTCTCTGTGTTCCTGTCCCCACCGCAGCACGTGGGGTTGCGGAGCAGGGACTGGTTGGGCAGGAGCCAGCAGCTGTCTTGGGTTGTGGCCAGTTCATCAAATGTTGTCTCTGCTGCACCTTCTTCCTCACACTCTTCCCCTGCTCCAGTGTGGGGTCCCTCCCATGGGAGACAGTCCTCCATGAACTTCTCCAACGTGAGTCCTTCCCACAGGCTGCAGTTCTTCACGAACTGCTCCAGCGTGGGTCCTTTCCGTGGGTCCTTTCCATGTGTCCTTTCCACGGGGTGCAGTCCTTCAGGAACAGACTGCTCCAGTGTGGGTCCCCCACGGGGTCACAAGTCCTGCCAGAAAACCTGCTCCAGCGTGGGCTCCTCTCTCCATGGGTCCACAGGTCCTGCCAGGAGCCTACTCCAGCGTGGGCTTCCCATGAGGTCACAGCCTCCTTTGGGCACATCCACCTGCTCCGGCGTGGGGTCCTCCCCAGGCTGCAGGTAGATACCTGCTCCACCGTTAACCTCCATGGGCTGCAGGGGGACAGCCTGCCTCACCATGGTCTTCACCACAGGCTGCAGGGGAATCTCTGCTCTGGCGCCTGGAGCACCTCCTCCCCCTCCTTCTCCACTGACYTTGGTGTCTGCAGAGTTGTTTCTCTCACATATTCTCACTCCTCTCTCTGCTGCTGTTGTGCAGCAGTTTTTTCCCCTTCTTAAGTACGTTATCACAGAGGCGCAACCACCGTCACTGATGGGCTTGGCCTTGGCCAGCGGCGGGTCCGTCTTGGAGCCGGCTGGCATTGGCTCTATAAGACATAGGGGAAACTTCTGGCATCTTCTCACAGAAGCCACCCCTGTAGTCCCGCACTAACAGAACCTTGCCATGGAAACCCAATACATGCGCAGAGCCCGGGAGCATTCCTGATGAGTACAGCATCTTGCTCGTTGACCTGTACGTTATTTTATTTATTTATGTATTTATTTATTTTTAAACAGTGTCATTGTTTCTTTAGACTGCCTTGTATGGACTCCTGCGTGCTAGGAGCAGAGATTGTCCCTTTGTACCAGATGTGGATATACAATATAGAAAGCCATGCTTTAACGCCTGGGCCGCAATCTGTATTTTAATAACGCTTTCCTTTTGCCTGTCTGTAGAGCATATTGTAAGGGTGCTGCTGTTTGACTTCAGCCACACCTTCCTCCTTGGGGCTCTCCAAGTGTCTGGCAGGCGATAACACTAAATATTCCGGTGTAAATAAATACAACCTAGCTTTATAGATAAGAAATCGACACAGAGGTCAATTGCCATTCCATGCTCATCTGAAAGCAGACAGCTGTTACTCTTCAGCAGTGGCTGGAGTGGTTGCAAATGGCACGTCTTACTGCACCTCTCTGGCTAAAGGCAGGTGTGTATGGGAAATCTGGAGCATGGGGAGGAGGATGCTATGCTGCAGCTCCCCGTGTGAGGACTGTCCTGGGGTCTGTCCGTCTCTGCTCTGGCATGGTTCATGCTGGCTCCAAAATGGGAAGCAGCACAGGGCTGCTGCTGAGCTGATGGCTTCTGCTCCTCATTGGGGCCGGCAGCGTTGGCAGAGTGCCGTGTGGGTGTAACTGTGCTGCTTTCAGGACTGGAAGTAGCATCTCTGCCTGGCACTGTATTGAGCAAGCCCAGGTGGGGAGTTGGTACCAGGTAAACGCCATGCAGTAAATGCCTATGGAGTGCTAATTTGCCTGTACAGACAAATTCTGAGGCTTAAACTCAGCATCTGTTCAGCTCAAGCAAGAAAACAGATGTTTAATAGGTATCTCCACACTGTTTTATTTTAAAAGTGCAAATCATTCCCAACAGTGGAAGTACTTTGCTGTCAGTGAGCTTTCGGTACATCTTTCCTAAACCATAGAAAATGTCTTTTAATTAACTCTCTTGTAAATTAGTTGAATTTATATATGTATGTAATTTAAGCTGTCATGGTTAAATGTATGCAAGCTGACTTTCGAAAGCAATACAGCTCCTCTATGTTTTCAGAGCTCAAACAAGAGGTAGGGCAATGGTTAGGATAAGTAAATAAATCCCTTTTTGTCTTGAGATCATGTCTTAGATGTAGGCTTCTGTAATCTAGCACTTCGGTTTTGAGTATAAGCTGTTGGAGAAGCTCCTATAATGCTCATTGACAGACTTTTTGTACCTGATGGGGACTGCACACAGTGCCTGAACAACCATTACCCGGGAGATGCCCTCACCTACCCTTTCTCTTGCTGTCTGAAAATGTCCACTTTATGGGAGAAGGACAGCATCACCTGGCTTCTGCTGTGTGGGCTTGGGGTTTTTCTGTGCTTCCTTTGTGGAGGTGGCAGTTGTCACTGCTCTTAACTAATCAAGTCACTCTCTAATTCTTGCATTCTGCGATATTTCTAGTGCCGAGTTAGTTTGAGGGGTGGTGGTAAATCAGTTGAGACGCATAATCTCCTGACTCCCCCCTCTCCTGGCCTGCCAGTATGAGCTTCTGGGTGCCCACCACATCCTTCAGCAGTAACTGGGCAGTAATGGAGGTGGGGGAGCGGCAGTCCCCTGCCCTGATCTTCCTCGCAGAGAGACCATGCTCTTCAGAATTACACATCCATAAATGGATATTAAAATACACAATATGTGTTTTCTAATAACTCTGTGAATATCTGGAAAAGTATTACTTTTGCTAGCTGCACAATTTTATATGTAAAGTATGTTGCATTGACCATTCATTGAATGGGAAAAGGAGAGGGATAGTGTAAACATGCCTTTTAAATCAGCAGAAGAAAGGCTAAATGATGATGCAGCAGAACTGGTAAAGGGGAGAAAAAAAAAAAAATCTTTGTTTTCTGTAACTCCCTCGGGTCTCCAGAAGTGCATTTTGTAAGCTCACATGGGAGAGATGCTGTGCATTTGATTAGCTTTCACTCATTTCGGTAGTTTAATGCTGAATAAGAGGTATGCAGAGTTGTTGATACTTGCATGTTCCTCACATGGCTGTTTCTTTACTGCCCCAGAAGTAAGTTATGTATTTAAATGACAAAAAAAATGTGCCTCTGAACTGTCAGTGTGTTCTGGCTTTCTTATAGGCTGGTCCAGGGACCATCATCATGGCTTCAGGAGTCCAGGATTTTAACAGAACGGAATCTGACAGACTGAATGAGATCAAAGGTCACCTGGAAATAGCCTTGCTGGAAAAACACTTTTTACGTAAGTATAAAATTAATGGTCTGTGGAAAGGAATGGCTTAAGCCTGCTGAAATAATGCTTCTCTAAACTTGGCGTCAGAATTTTGAGGTGGGCTGATGAGCGGATAGCACGTGGGCTGACACTTCTCTAGGAGGAACTTAAAAGCATTCCCAAGGTTTCTGGGTCACTTGGATATTTTTTTCCTTGTTGCATTCCTCAGAACGTACCTCACTACATGACAAAAGCTGCTTAGTTGAAGTTTTGGTCTTGACATCTTCAGGTTATCTTAGAATTAACTCACCTTAATGTGGTTGCAATAGATGTTTTTTGTCTAGTAGTAATTGTAAAAAGGAAGAGATTTCTGAGGGGGCGACCAATGCATTTTCTTGGCTGCTGTTTCAACAAGTAATATGTCTTAAAACACATGTCTCTTAACAATACATGAATTACTGGTAAGTGGTATAAGAAATAGAGATAAGAGTATCTGTAGATTTCAAATGTTACTTGTTTGGTTTTATGTGTCTGTATGTGTGTATACGTATATATGAGACAAAATTGTCGTTCATGGCTAGAGGCACCCGTAAGACTTTTGGGATTTTATCTCAGCAGATCTGAACTGCTGACTTGTAAGACAGGATAGTTAAAACTGAAAAAATGGGACGCAAGCATTCCTTTAACTTGCTAGAAGTAGAGATCTCTGTAATAAATCAACAAGAATTCTTGCTCAGTTGCTTCCCAAAACGGTCATTTTAATGGATTATTTTTGAACTTCAGAATATGAGGGTTGTTTTTATGTGTTCGAAGCTTGTCAGATATTTTCCAAGGGGTAGAAATAACAAGGCTATAGCATCTATTCAGTTTCTAGTTATATATATAGAGAGAGAGAGTTTCTGTTATAATCTAACAACAAGACTTGTGTTTTATTTTCAGCATATTCTCAAGGATTTGGAATTAATTTCCTGTGACTTTTTTATCATTTGGCAAGATTTCTTTGTGTGTGGTTTTTTTGTYTGTTTGTTTGGTTGGGGTTTTTTTTGGTTTTTTTTGTATGAGAGGGAGGCACGATAAAGGAGACTGGGCAAGAATTTATAGCGAGCTGCTATCAGCTTCCACCAGTATCTGGAAGAGGTATCATGATTGGAATATCAAGCAAAAACTGAAAGCTCTGTTTGGCTTGCCTTGTTGGTTTCAGTGATTTTTTTTGAATTTTTATTTAACTGTGCAATACAGAGTTACCATGTACTCCTTCCATCCCCAAAGACATATTGCTTAAGCTCCTGTTACCAAACTGTTTTTTAAACTAGGTGGGACATTTGTGATTTCCTGATGTAATCTGATGTGTAACAGAAACAGTAGGACTTCGCAGATCTGATTTCTGATTTGAACTAGGACACGCTTTTTCCTATAAAAACATGGTATGGTTCCCAAATACTTCCATGGCTGGTGAATCCGTTCTCAGTCCTTAGTATGGGGTTACAGTAACTACATGGGGCACACATTTTTGTGAATACTTGTGAATATTTTTACTCTTCAGGTTCTTGCTGTAGTTTGAAAACTTTCTGATCAGCTATGTTACCACTTTTAGCTGAATCTTTTTCCTTTGCACAGACCTTTGTAGCAAACTCCAAGGTAAAGGGTGACAAAGCTCACCCTTTCACGTAAACTTCGAGCAGGTGGTTGGAGGTTCAGGCCAACAGGGCAGTTCAGCTGAGTGGCGTGGGCCAGTCCTGGGTGTCTCCAGCCCTTACCGCTAGGTCAAGAGCTCTTCACCAAAGCTTGAGGTTTGCTGTAGCTGCAATTATAGTGTTGTCCTGGGAAGTTGGTTGTAACTATATACGTAAAAACAAGAGAAAGAATGATAAACTGATAGAGAAATAAGTGCAGTAAAGCTTATCCCTTATTCCCCGACACCCCATTCAAAATTTTGGGCTGAAATATGTAACTGTGTTTGTCAGTTGGAGTGAAGTAGGAGCTCACTTTTTGGATATGGTTCCTGTATTCTTCTATTTTCTTCCTCCTTCTCTTTGAGTTTTTTTTGTTTGTTTGTTTTTGTTGTGGGGTTT